>PVIW01000036.1:868769-922486 GCA_004026585.1 Noctilio leporinus
GGCTTATTTCACTAAGCATAATACTCTCCAGTTCCATCCATGTTGTTGCAAAGGGTACAAGTTCCTTCTTTCTTTCTGCTATATAGAATTCCATTGTGTAAATGTACCAAAGTGTTTTGATCCAATCATCCACTGATGGGCACTTAGGCTGTTTCCAGCACTTGGCTATTGTAAATAGTGCTGCTATGAACATAGGTGTACATAGGTTCTTATGAATTGGTGTTTCAGGGTTCTTTGGGTATAGTCCAAGTAGTGGAATCGCTGGATCAAAAGGCAGTTCCATTTTAAGTTTTTTAAGGAAACCCTATACTGTTTTCCACAGTGGCTGCACCAGCCTACATTCCCACCAACAGTGTATGAGGGTTCCCTTTGCCCCACATCCTTGCCAACACTTGTTTGTTGATTTGTTGATGATTGCCATTCTGACAGGTGTGAGGTGGTACCTTATTGTGGTTTTCATTTGCATCTCTCTGATGACTAGTGATGTTGAGCATTCTTTCATATGCCTCTGGGCCCTTTGTATATCTTCCTCAGTGAGTTGTCTGTTCAGGTCCTTTGCCCATTTTTTAATTGGGCTGTCTGTCTCCCTGGTGTTGAGTCGCATTAGTTCTTTATATATTTTGGAGATCAGAGCCTTGTCTGAGGTATCATTGGCAATTATGTTTTCCCATACAGTTGGTTCCCTTTGAATTTTGCTGATATTTTCCTTAGCTGAACAGAAACTTTTCAATTTGATATAGTCCCATTTGTTGATTTGTTCTTTTATTTCCTTTGCCCTTGGTGAAGTATCAGTAAACATATTTCTGTGTAGGATATCCAAAAGTTTACTGCCTATATTTTTCTCCAGGACCTTTATAGTGGCACTGCTTATATTTAAATCCTTTATCCATCTTGAGTTTATTTTGGTGTATGGTGTAAGTTGGTGGTCTAGTTTTATCTTTTTGCATGTTGCTGACCAGTTCTTCCAACACCATTTGTTGAAGAGACTGTTTTTACTCCATTTGATGTTCCTCCTTTTTTTTTTTTTTTGGTTAAAACATAAGGGTTTTAGTTGAAGCCTCTTATGTAGTCCTTTCTGATGCCATTACCTGCCCCTACCCCCTTTCCAAGAATTAACTACTCTTCTGAATTTGGAATTTATCATCCCTTATAGGTTTTTATACCATTACCTGCATAGTATGTAAATTTATAACAATACAAAATATTTTTTACTTGCTTTCAAATTTTGTATACATTTTGGCATATACATTTATCATTCTGTAGCTTGCTTTTATTTATGCAACATTTTGTTTTTGAGATTAATCCATGTGGTAATACATAGGTTTAGTTTATTTTCTTTGTTGTGTGTGTGTTTACCTCAATTAACATATCTATTCTCTTGTTGATGAACTTTCAAGTATTTGTAATTTTTCCTGATTAAATATAATACTGTGGGGAAATATCCCTGTATGTCTTATTGCTCACAATTGCAAGAATTTCTCTAGGCCAGTATTTCTCAAAATAAAAAAGGAAGAGATTCATTTTGTATCAAAACTTAGTGCATACATGTTGGCTTGGACACATACACAAACCAAAAATACTCTTTCTGAAATAATATGCCTTATATTCATGAAGCACTCTGATATATTCTTTGGTATCGATTCTGTTCTATCCTGTCTTTCCCTATCCTATACTATTCTATATTTTTAAAATGAAACAAAAAAACACCGGTTGTGACTCACTAAATTGATTCCATGACCTAGGAATGGGTCACAGAATGAGGTTTGAAAAACACTGTTCTGTGATGTATTACCAGGAAGTGAGAATTTTGGCCATCTTGAATTTTTCTAGGTCTTATAAAGATATGTCCTCTGATATGATTATCTCTGAAATCCATTCTGGCTTTTAGTAACACCTAAAAGTTACTATGTGAGAGGCTCTTTCATATTCCAAGTGCAAAATAGGAAAAGAACCAACATTCTAGTTCTATTGTGCCAAAACCTAAAGCTTAAATCCAAAGGCAACTGGGGTACAGTACAAAGAGCAGTATTCTGGGAAAAAAAAAAAAAATCTGGGTTTGATCTTGGCTCTACCTCTTTGGATTAGTCATGCCTCTTCTTTAAGCTTCACTTTCCTTATCTTTAAAATGTGAATGGTAATCCTGCTTCTTAGGGCTGCATTGAGGATGAAATGAGCTAGGATGTGTGAAAATGCATGATACCTAACAAGTGTTCAGTGACTTCTTAAAAAGAGAGAAATCAAAGGTATTTGATGACAAATGCCAAAAACACCTTCTCTCTAGATCCCAGCTTAAACTCACATTTGCATAACGCTACCAGCATGTTAGGTCCTCACTGCTTTTCCCTACTTTCAAGATGTCTACAAGCAGGAATATAGAGAGGGACCCTGAGAATTGGTGAGGAAGTCCCGTGGCAAAGGTGGCATAGCCCCATCTCATATCTGTATGAGGAAAATGACTTTCCAAGCTGCATCAGGTTTTGCATGTCCAGAGGTGGGAGTGATCTTTGGAAATTCTGAAGACTTGCAGTCAGTAGCTTATCCTAGTTGTTCACTCTTTAATATTTTTTCTCTCTTTCCTGATGTCAAACTCTAATTGGGGGCTCCTTAATACTGTTCCTTCTGTGAGGCTTTTCCATCTTTTCCCATGCTGTCTTCTACCTGAGCCCCTGAGCCCCCACCCCACCACCCCCAACAATTGCTTTCTCTTTCAAGGCTCCTCTTTCATTCTCCATGTTGAAGAGTTCACAGAGGGTTTGGGGAGAAAGGATAGATTCCTATCAGCACCCAGTGACTCTTTCGTGGCCATTGAGTAGGGAGAGAGCACTGAGTTCTTATTTAAACCTTTTTTCCCCTTCCCAGTTACTCCTGTTTTCAGTGTGTACTCACTGCAGTATACCTGTCTGGTGTTGTTTCCAATGGATGCTTTGTAATCCTAATTCAACTCTAACCAGAAGGGATGAGTTGGTTCATATAACATCCTGACATCTTGCTGAAAGATAAAGATCTTAATCCATCCCCCAACCTAATAAACAAAACCAATCTATTCAAAGCTAGGCAAATCATGAGAACTGGGCTCTCCACCCAGCAAAGAGAGAAGCTCATTGTTGAGGGTAGGGAAATGGATGGTGACTTTATTGCACACATTAGAGCCCTTGTTCTTAACCTGGCTGAATATTAGAACCTCTCCAGAGAAATCAAGCTAGGGGAAAGGATAAAAAGGCAGGTAGTTAGGCCCATACAAATGACTCTCCTGGGCTAAGAATAGCAGCTCCTTTTTCATGCAAACAAACAGGCTGGTGGGCTTGTTCTCTGAGGAGGCCAAACAGGGACTGCGATGGAGAAGGAAGGGAACAGCACCTGATTTGCTCTTTAATGTGAAGGAAAAAAAAGAAAACTAGAAATGCTGGATGAGCCCTTTGTAATTCCCAGAACGTGTCCCTTTCCTTATTCCCACCCAATGTCCCCCCCACCCCGCCCCCAGCTATTAACGATTCAAAAATTTAATTCTAATCTCCAAAAATCCAAAAATCGGACATTGAGAATAACCATGCTGTGGCACTGTTTTGATGAGGGTAGCTTGTGAAGCAGGCTGAGGGCAGGAAATCTTATTTTTACCCTTTTCCCTCTTTGCAAAAAGCTCTGTTGTTTCCACTTGATTCGCTGCATGGGCGAGGACTCCAGGGCGGTTAAAAGCTGCCCAATGGCAGGGGGACCAGGTTGGTTAGCGTGTCACCCCAATATGCCAAGGTTGCGGGGTTGAAACCCAGCCACATACAAGGAACGATGAGTGCCGTAAATAAGTGGAACTCGATGCTATTTTCTTTCTCCCTCTTTACCCCTCACTAACATCGAATAAAAAAAGAAAAGCTGCCCAGTAGCCGTAGGGAGTGATTCAGGCAGAAGCCCTGACAGCAGGAGGTGCAGAGGGGCCCTCAAAGGCCCCTGGAGCCCCTAGTAGCGCTTGAGCCCAGCCTGGGCGCGCGGGCCTCGCAGGGCGGTCACGTGGCTTCACCCTCTCCCTCTCCTCCCGGAAGCGGCTTTCCCGGAAGTCACGTGCCTCCCGGAAGTCACGTGTCCGCGCCGGCGGAACCTGTGCTTCGTAGGACCGCTGCTTCATGTAGAGAGGAAAAGAGGCCGCTGGTTTTGCGTCTTTAAGAAACATGGGCTGCCTGGCACTCCCCGTGGGCAGACACCCGGAAGAAGCGCCCCATGCGCCCCGGGCCGCAAAACCCTGTTAAAAAGCAGGTGCCCAGGCGGCGGCCCCAGTCCCCATGGAATGCTTCCGACGAACCTCGGGGCTGGGGTTGGTGGCGGGGCAGGGAAGATGGTTTCAAAGGTGGCGCCCCAGGGCACAGGTTAGAGGGTGGTCGGAGGCCGGAAGGAGGGGCGCCCCTGGGTCTGTGCCGTCCAAATATGGTGGGAGCAGGACACGGATCCACGGGAAGGCCACAGCCTTAGCCGAGCTTTTCGTAAACAAATAGGAAAGTTGGACAAAATGTGGGAGGTTGGCCTACGAATAGGGATGGGGGTCTTTTGGAACAAGTTGCCAGGCCAGAGACTGAACCGCTCCTGCCCTGAATGCCAGGCAGCAAACACAGACTTGTTAACCTTCTCCCCGCTGCAAATGCCGTGGGACTAGAAACCTAGTTTGAGGCAGCCAGTCCCTCAGGGCGGAGCCAACTCTGGGCCAGGTTGATGCCATAGCTCCCCACCCCCCAAGACACTTTATTTCTCTTACTCTGTAGCCTCTAGAAGCTTCTTACCTTCCGCCCCATTTTGCTGTTCTCAGAAAGGAGGCTGTTCACTTCGTGAAGTGTTAAAGCTTGTTTCTGTCACCTAAAGACTTTTTTCTTTAATTGCTTTTAACAGTTTTTGCAAACGAGGTGTGGGATCTGCAGCTGACAGCGAATGGCTGGGGAGACAAAAAAGGTGCCCAGGTGAGGAGCCCCTGAAGCTTAGGAACTCATTGTTCCTCTCAACCTAAGGGCTCTGGGTAAGTCACTCTTGGACCTGCGCTCCACTCTTTTGCAAGCAGCTCTCTGACCCAAATAAACTTTATTAAATATATAAATATATATTTTTTCTTCCAGGAAAGGTTCTGGGACCCTGGAAGCATTCCAGGGCTTATTAAAGTTTTTAGAAAGGTTCCAGAATATAGTTACTGGGCTTGCCAAAAAGTCTGTTTAGTTTTTTCTGTAAAATAAAAGACAGATTTTCCTTTTCACCAATAACGTTATTGATTTGGATATTTTGAGTGTGTCGGCTATCTTCCATTGGCTTCTGGTGGGTAGAGGCCAAGGGTGCTGCTAAAACATCTTCCAACACGTAAGACAGCCCCACAGCAGAGAATTATTTGGCCAAAATATCAGTAGTACCAAGAAACTTTGCAAACCATTTTCAACATGTTTGATCAGTCATGGCACCTTCTCTATACACACAAAAAAAAATTTTTTTTTTTCTTTTCAGTTGTGTTTTTACCTTTCTTAAAATAATAAAAGCATAATATGCTGAAAATGTTGCTTATTGTCTTCCGCTTTCAATATTAAAATGGCTGCACAAAAATTTACCGATTTTGGTAAGTTTTTTTTTTAATGCACATTGATAAGACAGTTGTCACTGTACAATCTAAAAGATTTGTTTCAAATGCAGTTAAAGACGGCTAAGCACTGCTAGAGCCATCGTACAGAAAAAGCATAATGACTTTTTTGGCCAACCCAATATACTGGACGTCCACAATGGGTGGCAGCCGTTAGGGAATTCACAAGGTAAGTCTACAGCATAAACTGCTGAAGTACTTGGGAAAATAAATTAAGACAAGGATTTCAGACTGTTTTGACCACCAATCTAAGTAGGCACAATCAGACTGTTAAAAGCCATCAGGGTGTCTGCTGCTATAAAAAAGTATTTTAGTGAAAGGAGTAATAGATCTATTGCTAATGGGAGTCTCCAAAGCCAAAGATGCAGAACTGGTGGGGGCAGATCAAGCACTTAAAGCTGTGAGAGCACTTTAGGTTAGAGGTACCTATAATAAGACTGTAAGATTGAGATGACTCCTATAACTGCCTTTTATTCTACTTTAGCTGAGTACCCATTCTATCAATTCTCTATCTCAGTTGCCTTTCTACTCCGAAGAGACCACAGGTCTGTAAACAGAAGTTTACCAAGTTAGTGGCCTTATAGCTGTACCAGCTTCAAGGCCAAAAAACTAAAACACCTGGGACTCCACCATTGCATGCTCCTACGGGGTCCATCCTGAACCGTTGGCCCAGAGATCAGTGTCTCATTTTCAGTTGACTGGGGCACTGGGGAAAAGATAGGCCTTGAAGGTTTTGTGGCATCCTTCCATCCAAACCCAGATGCCCCGCCTTCCACTGGCTATCCTTGAAAGGGGGGCATGTACATGGGCCCCTCCCACAGTTGATGGGATTCTAAAGGCTTCTTCTAAACCCCTACTAGTTATTTCCTTAAAAAGTCATGGGGAAACTAATAGAAAAGCTTGTCAAATTCTGGGAGATATCAGGGTTACACTCAATTCTACATCCCACTTGTTTGGGAGCCAGCATGTGGCTCCTGGGTAAACGGGGCAGCAGCTGGTGAGGGCTGGGAATTCTCAGCGGAGTCAGCTCATCTAGATCTCTTCAGTGCCTGGTTGAAAAAGGAAGAAACATTTCATGTGGTCCCTTCCTTTCCAGAATGTGGTTTTTGCAATACCCATTGGTTGGCAGTCCTTTCTTTCCCAGTGACAGCTGCCAATTTCCTGTTAGCCTCATTTTGTGTTGTGCCCTGAGAACTTGGGGTGACTTTGCCTACAGGGGGCATGCAGGTGATTGGTTCTTGTGTGTCCAGGCAGAC
Source organism: Noctilio leporinus (assembly GCA_004026585.1). NCBI lineage: Eukaryota > Metazoa > Chordata > Mammalia > Chiroptera > Noctilionidae > Noctilio > Noctilio leporinus. The sequence continues at coordinate 875,622 of PVIW01000036.1, forward strand.
TGGCTGTCAGGTTGGGGGCCAGACAAAAATGTGGGTTGCATCCCATTTTAGGCTAGATATTGCCAAAGAAACATGTGGATTACACTGCTGTAGTCAGCTATCGGGGAAATTGTCTTTTAGCTACATGGGTGTGGCTCTGGGTGGGGGGAGGGTAGCATATTGTGCACCCTCAGTAGGGGACAGCTCCTACATTCCTGGAGTCATTCAGCACTAAAAAGAATGCTTACTGTTTGTCTGAAACCAGACAAGATACTGAAAAGGACTTTTTAAAAGTCGATCCATGGTCAGAAGTTGGCTGGATTGAAAGCTGATATTCAGAGCCTGATAAAAAGAAACCTTTCATTTTAGGCCACCTCTAAGCTAAATCATACTATGTACCTAGAGGGAAAGAAAATATTCCAAAGACAAACACTCTAAATCTAGAACAGAGGAATGTTTTGATTTCCGTCTTTGTTGAGGTCTTTTCTGTTACAAGGGGCTGAATGGACAATAACGTAGGTAGATGGGTGGTCCAGCACTTTGCTATCAATCAGGTTGCAACCCAATTCCTGGGGGAGTTGTAAGCAGCTTGTACAACTTGTCTCACAAATGGAGTCTCTACAAGAACAGACGAAGCCCACCTATCCTTTTCACCAATCCCCAGCCCTCTCCCATTCTTAAAAGGCTTGTAGGTACAGTAAAAAATTCTGGCCTTAGGAACAAAATTACTTCCAGGAGGAACTTACGTACTTTTTCTGTGCCTTTGAGCGAGGAAATACTCTACAATACTCTACAAAAAAGTGGTCTCCAGGAACCCAGGTCAATCTTACAAGAAGGGGTTGGGGCAGAGGGGAGAAGGCTATTTGGAAACTTTGTGAATGAAAGTCTTAAGTCGTCTTTAAAACATTGAAGCCACCCTAACTTACTCCACCTACCAGAAAACCAACTGAGGTCTAGCTGTTAATGAACTAGTAAGGTTTGCATGATCACTCTCCTATTTCATGGCTACAGTTTTAAAACAAAAGCTGTAAGATTTGTTTGCATCTGTCTATGTTTTTGACTGTATATGTATGTATATAGTGGTGGTGGGGTTTATAAATGTGTGATTTTTTTTCCTACCTCCAAAATTAATTTGTAAAAAGCTCTATTTTATTGGCTTAAAGAAAATTTAAGTATCTCTGTAAGTCAACTATACTCTCAGAATTACAGAAAATAACCCAAATGTTTTTCAGGTTCACATGAAGCAAGATAATCTGGAGTACATAAAAGCTAGTTTAAGATTGTTAGTTTAATTAAAACAAGCATGTCTTTAGAGTTATCAGAATGCAATACAATATTTTTATACTACTTAAGTTTATTAAAAGTCAAATAAGCTTATTTGATTTCTGTTACAGAATTTGTCAGCAAGAAAGATAACTTAAGCTGATGGTTATTTAATGTCTCATGAATTTTCATGAGTATCTGAACATAATTGTTAAAAGCAAGTAAATAGATGTAAGATAAAAATTTCTAAATGGACTTCACAAAAATAGTTATGCTTCATGGTATGTCTGTTTAAAAATAGTTCCTAAAATCTTTTGGGAACTTGAAACCTTAACGCTATACTTAGATATCTTATGCTGTATATTCATTTAATATCTAGATCATCTCAAAAGGGGATAAAATACTGAAACATTAATTATTGAACATAAACTTTATGAGTTTTGGGTATTTAGGTATTTGGGTCTATTAGTAAACATGTTTTATGCCACACTGAAAAATTAACTCTGAGGAAGAATATACTTTTATAAATTTATCAATTCACAGGAGGCTAGCATAACATACTAGCATTTACATTTTACAGTTGTGTATTTCTTAGTTTTTAATAAGAATTAAGGATTCTAAGGGTTTAGAATTCTAATATTTGTAACTACTAGAAAAAAATAAGGATTTTTTGATAAGAGTTATAAGATATGAAGGTTTGTTTTTATTAATGGAAAATGGGAGTGATTTTGTCCTGAACTTAAAGTTTCTGTCCAGAATGAGAAAGAGTGAAAAAAATGTAAGACGAAACCTAAATGAGTATAAAAAGCTGTGTAAAAGGTTTGTATAAAAGTAATCTTGGGAAAGGAATTTTAGGTGCTCAAACTGGCTAAGTTTGGAATTGATTTTTAAAGGTTTTTTTTTTTTTTTTTTAAATATTTAAAAAGTTTTTTAAAGCTTTATTTTTTAACTGATTTACTATTATTTTATTACAGTTGTCCCAATTTGTCCCCCTTTGCCCCCCTCCTCCTAGCCCACCCCCAACTCCCACAGTCAGTTCTCACACTGTTGTCCATGTCCATGGGTCACTCATACATGTTCTTTGACTAGTCCCTTCCCCTTCTTTCCACCATTATCCCCCTCCCCTTCCCTGTCCCCTCTGGCCACTGTCAGTTGGCTCCATGTTTTCATGCCTGTAGTTCTATTTTGTTTGTTAGTTAATTTTGTTCATTAGAATCCTCTTATAGGTGAGATCACATGGTATCTGTCTTTAAAGTTTTAAAATCAAAAGTACACAGAGCAAAATTAGAATTTGGTTTTCTCTCTGTTAAAAAGACTTAAGTGTTCTTGGATTGTTGGTCTGTTCTTGATCAGAGGATGTGAATTTTTTACAAAAGATTTTATTATAATTTTTAGAGAGAGGAGAAGGGAGAGAAGGAGAGAGACATCAGTGTATGGTTGCCTTTCACCTGCCTCCAGCTACAGACCTGGCTTGCAACCTGGTTTGCAACCTGGTTATGTGCCCTGGCTGGAAGTAGAACCAGAGATCTTTGGGTTTGCAGGCCAGCACCTTATCCACTGTGAATTTTTTTTTAACCTGTTGGGTTATCTACCTGGAAAGCAAAGTTTTGTGTCTGAACTAAAATGATTTACTGTGCTTGACATCGTTTCTATCAGATCTTTGATTAGTTAAGCTCTTTTAATACTGAGGAAATCTAGTCTCAATTTTCTTCACAACTGTGTAACCTGTATTTGCTTTTAAAATCTAATTAAGTGGTTTATTGTTATTTCACGTTGATCTGTGATTCTGTTTAGTCAAGTGTTCAAAACTTTTGACATTTTGACAACTTCCTCAAGTTAAATTATTTTTTATGAATTTAGGTATAATTGATATCTAACATTACACTTGTTTTAAGTGTATAGTGTAATGACTCAATATTTTTATATGTTGTGAAATAATCACCACAATAAATCTAGTTAACATTTGTCATCATACAGTAGTTATACAACTTTTCTTGTGATAAGAACTTTTAAGATTTACTCTTTTAGCAACTTATAGTTATGAATGCATTATTATTAATTATACTTACCATGCTATTCATGAAATCCTCATGACTTTTTTTAAATAACTACTCTGCTTTCTGTATCTGTGAGATTGGTTTCTTTGATTTTTTTTTTTTTAAGGTTCTACATATAAGTGAGATCCTATGATATTTATCTTTCTCTGGCTGACTTTATTTCACTTAGCATAATGTCCTTGAGCTCCATCTATGTTGTTGCAAATGGCAAGATTGTATTCTTTTTTTAAGGCAAAATAATACACACACACACACACACACACACACACACACTGAAAGTGTTGAGCCATGTCCTAATTACATTGACATTGGCTTATACTTTTGGGACAGACCATGTGTGTATTTTCATGTCTTGGCTATTACAGATAATGCTGAAATAAACATAGGAGTGCAGTGTCTTTTTGAGTTAGTGTTTTTGTTTTCTTTGGATAAGTGCACCTAAGTGGAATTGCTGGATCGCATGGTAGGTCAGTTTTTTAGTTTTTGAGTAACTTCCATGCTGTTTTCCATGGTAGCTGCATAAGTTTCCATTCCTGCCAACATAAGTGTTCCCTTCCCTCCATCTCCTTACCAGGACTTGGTTATTTTTTATTTTGTTTTTGATCTTAGCCATTCTAATAGGTTTGCAGTGGTATCGCATTGTGGTTTTGATTTGCATTTCCCTGATTATTAGTGATGTTGAGCACCTTGTCATACACCAGATGGCTACCTTATATACCTTCTTTGGAATGTCTGTTGAGGTCCTTCTCCTTTTTTCAGTCAGAATTTTTTTTTTTTTGGTATCTATTTACTATCTAGTTACATGAGTTTTTAATATATTTTGGATATTAACCCCTTATCAGATATGATTTGCAAATGTCTTCTCATTCAGTAGGTTGCCCATTACTTTGAGTTACGTTCTTTGACATATGGCTGTGTTCTCTGCCTCTCTGTCCAAAACAATTTTCCATTGATTCCAGCTCTAATCACCCCTCTTAGTTCCTTGTTTTTTATGAGGAAGCAGAAAAACGTCTACCACCTTTTCTTGGCCCAGCACAAGCGTCAGCTTCCAGGATTGTTTTACCCTCCGTTAGAACAGCGGCACCAAAGGCCAGCTTGTTGGGAGGTGCAGACAGCACCCTCATCTCTGCGAACTTCGTCTAAGCTGCAGCAAAGTAAAGCTCACAGGGCAGGTTTGAAACAAGTGGCCTGGTCCCTCCCTCCCCTGTGCCCCTGCCCTATAGACATTCTGGAACTTCTGCCCACCTCTCTCACCCTGGTCATCTTCAGCTCGTGAGTTCCATTTATACAAAGCCTGCAGCATGTGGTTTTGTCCTCATTAAATGCTGCCCGCTGTTGTATTATGTGTTCTCCACTAAATGGCTACACAGAGAGGCCAGAGGCCTTGCTGTCACTGTTCTTGTAGTTGACCAAAAGTTCAGTGCAGTAGGTAAGCCACATGGGTTTGCTGGTGGAACAGACTTCCTGCCGGCGCCTCCTTCATTCCTCCCTTCCACCACTTCCTTCTGATCTGCCATAGCCTGCTGGGAAAAGCTCACTTTTGGCAGAGCTATTTCAGCCCAAGATGGAGAGATTTGACCTGAAGATCAGAAACACCTAGCTGAGGGGAAACTTGATGAGGAAAACATTAATGACCAGCTGAGCCATCGTCACACAACATTGCTGTGTGATGGCATGAGGGCTCTTTGAAGACGTGATGGGCAGGAGGGTGAGCGAGCTAAGGCGGTAACCCCTGGGTTTGGGCAAGCTGGCCCTTTAAAGCTTCTAAAAGGCCCAGCAGAAATGCACAGAATCAACACAGGCTGAAGCAAACGCTCTCAAACTGGAGTTTCCAGCAAGCGAGTCTCAGAGGAAGGGCTGTGCTGCAGGTTTGCAGAGGGAGCAAAGATGCTAATGAAGCACCAACCGGCTGCTTGCAGCAGAGTCTTCTGGGCACCACGCCACCATCTCGCTTTCTTTTCTGCCCATTTATTTATTTATATTCTTAATTAATGGAAATTTCAACTCCCATTAGATCAGGAGGAGTTGGTAAGAAACAGCCGGAGCATTAGGCAGGCGGGACTGCTGGGGAAGGGCAGAGACTCCCATCTTGTTCCTGGATGCCAGGCACATGGCTGGCGTGGGCTCAGCGGACAAACCCACGTGCTGATTCTGTGCAGGGGAGCCAGGAGCTCTCTGAGGGTCTTCAGGCGCCACCGAGGCTCTTGCCCTCCTGTTCTGTTGGAATTGGGCAACCAAGTTTGACTCCTGCCTGGCTGTGCATTCTTGGGCAAATGAACATTTCTGTGTCTCAGTCGTCTTGGTTAAAAAGGTAACAGCGTCTACTTCAGAGGGTAGCTGTGGGCCTCAGTGAGGTGATGTGTGTGATGCGCTTGGTCCCGTGCCTGGTTCTCACCGAAAACTCACTGAACGTGACCCTCACCATCAGGCGCTCACCCGTGCACGGAAACGCGTTGCTTCTCCCAGGGGCTGCGGTGGAAGCTCTGGGCACTAGCACCCAGTTTGGGGACGGCTTGGTGACTAAGGTTCTGGTGGGGTTTTGAATGCTAGGTCTTGAATCTTGGCATCACTTACGAAGCCTGAAAACCTCTGCATGAGTATAACACAGAGCTCAGATGCTCACGTGGGCTCAGGCGCAGCCAGTGAGCCACTGCGGGATTGAGACGTGGAGAGAGAAGAGCGGGAAAAGTGATTGATAGCCCATAGCTGGAGGAAGGTGTCCCTGCTGGGCGTTACAGGAAGGCTTCTCGGGCTCAGGCAAGGCCAGGCGCGGGGGTGAGTGGAGTGACCATCTGATGTCACCACTTCTGCGTTTGGCCCCTGACCCAGAGCCTCCATTTCCTGACATGGGAAATGAGCTGTGTTCTCCTGGAGCTTTTGAGAAAATGACATGAGACAACATATAAAGTGGTCAATGGAATGCCTGGAAGTCCTCAGAAACCGTTAGCTTTTATGATTAGATGGGTTTTATTTATACACGTATTTTCAATGTCTGTCCCTGTCTGCTTATAGTAAATGCTCAAGAAATACTCGTTAAATGATCAAATGGAGAATGTGAGACTTGGGATAACTCAGCGACCTTTTTGGGCTTGCTAACCCTGAGGAAGGGGACCTGTTGGCTGGCCTTGAACGCCACTGCAGATCAAAATGCGGGGATTCTATGCCAGGGTCACAGGTGCTTGTGGGGCCTGGGAGCAGTATTATGTTTCCACCTGAAGGACAAAGGACGGAGCTTTCTTTGATCTTTCTGGAAAGATGACATTATGTATTGATAAAGAATGAAGTAGCCAAGGTCCTTGGGTGTCACTGGAGAGAAAAATGTAAGCTGCTGTGTGTGAGTCTTAAATTACTAGTGCCTTTTTCGGTGAGAAGCATCCATGAGTTATCTTGGATATGCTATTGATTTCTTAAGGTAAAGGGTGACTCAGAAGGTGAGGCACACACTAGTTGGTATGAAGAAAGGGCCAAGCACAATTGGGAAAGAATTATTATTCCATCTGGTAAATCCGTGCTCTCCACCCCTTTGCTGCCTTGTTCACTCTGCAGCTCACCTAGTCTTGGATAAGAAATAAAAAAGGGCCCCAGAAGGGCAGAGCAGATGGATATGGGGGATGGGGTGACTTCCACACCAAGAAATGTGAACTGTTTCGTTTGGAAAGGGGTGAACACTCCTGTGAGGGGGTGAGTGTAATGAATGGGGAGCGGTGAGCTGATTGCAGGCTCCCTCCTGCCCTTTCCCCTAATCGGAGGAAGAAGCAGCACTTGACAGAATTAAAAAGGAGCAAATTTAGAGCTGATGAAAGGAAATGCTCTCCACACAGTGTATAATTAACCTGTGGAGGAACCTCACCTCGCCATGACAGAGGCAAGGTGGTTAGGGGCTCTCATGATGGAAGAATAGCAACCCTTTAGGCAGTTAGGTCACTTAAAGCTTCAGTTCCCAGTCCTTCATCCTCTCCTGTGAAATAATCCACAGGTTAACAAGTGGTGCATCCCCTGGGATGCAAAACCTGGGAGGTAAGGTCCACATTTTGATGGAAAGGAAGGATGTTAGTACTGTCAGAGGCTGTGGAAACCAGCTAGGGAAGCTAGGAGACTTGATTCATGTCGCATGAGCCGAGAGTCCTATGTTCCTTGCTCCTCAGCCATGCCCTTTCTGTGACGACACGTGGGCCCAGGTGAGTGCCCGAGCCTCACGTTGCTCCAACTGAAGAGTATGATCAGAATTGTCGGGACAGGGTTGATCTGGGGAGCTGTTCAGTGTATGTTTTGGGCACTGATTGTGACCTGCTTTATATCCATGTGGTCTCAAGAGTCCTGCAGAGAGGAAGGCACAGTGGAGACCAAAGTAAAGGAAAGCTTGTGTTTTGGGAAGAGGTTAGTATCACCAGTTCAAATGCCATCTGCACTTCTTACAGGTACAACCTTGGGTACCTTACTTAGTTTCTCTGAATGTCAGTTTCATTTTCTTACTCTTGCCTTGTTTCTGGACATGTGACAGTTAAATGAGTCAGTACTGAAAATGATTTAACATGCAGTGGTGTACAGTCATCATTCAAAAACCAGCAGCTAAAGTAATCATTAGATCTAGAATAGAATCAGCAGGAGCTGACCCATTAGGAGAAAACCTTGCTTTAAATTTTTAGATCCTTCCCTCCTTCCCTCCCTTCCTTCCTCCTTCTCATTTACTCAGTTAAATACTTTTTGAGCACCTATTACGCACTGTGTTAGTTACTAGATATACAGTGGTGAATGGACTATGGTTCCTATCCTGCTGGAGTTTACATTAAGTGAAGGAGACACTCCGGCAAAAAGAATGAAAAGAAAACCTGCAGTGCTATATGACATGATGCATCGGAGCAGAGTTCTGTAAATTATTGTGGGATCCTAGGAGGAGCTTTGGTTTGTTAGTTATTAAGCACTAACTGTATGTTAAGCAGTGTGATAAGCATTCATGAGGTCACTGGTCAAGTGAATCCCACCCTTAAAGGAAGTGCTGCCTTGGAAAGGCTTCTGTGCTACTTTGAATGTTACAGGAATTTGAGCTTGTACTTACACTGTCATTAAATGTAGCTCCAAGTAAACTCTTATTATTACCAGAGGATGTTCTGAATCACTCGGAAGTGGTTCAAGATGGCTTTTGTGGTCTTGGTGAAAGATACTGATCAAGAAGGCCCAGAAAAATGATTGAGACCCTGGAAGGTAGCTAGGTTTCTTCTAAGAATTTGTAGGCCCTGGGCCCTTTTACATTGGAGGCCTTATTCTAGATCTTATCAACCATCCCAAGCACATGACATGAGGTGAAATGCCCCCACACTCCCTGGTAGATTTATTTCTCTCTTTCTTTTGTTCCTGTAAAATTATTTTCTAATTTTGGCTTTAAAATTATTTGTGATGAGTGATTTTTGGAAATTACATGATTATTCAAGAATTCCCATGGGATGAGAAAACTTAAATGGTTTTCCAATATAATGACTTTCTGGATAAATACTAAATTAGACAATTAATGAAGTTGACATAACATTATATCTTACAGACATTCAATTAAACACCAAATAATTTCAGTTTTATGCTCTATGTATTTGGAGCCACTTCCTTTTGTTTTGTTTTTAGATCTAAGACATTACGACTGACCTTAGAGAAGCCCTTAGGCAGGTAGCTTAGTGCCTTTGGATGGAGGAGCCCCGGGGCAACAGCAGGGTCCCCTCTGGCCACTGAGGACCCCTGAGGGTGATCGGATGGGTGTCTCTGTCAGTGAGCCTCATTAGGATAGATTTAGGTCCCCTGGCTGGGCAGTAACCCACTTGGTGGGGCCTTTCCCCAGCTCTCAAAGGAATTTTGATTTTCTCTTCTCTTGGCCCTTCTTCCTTCCTATTTGCATTTTCCGTGTTCTGCTTGCTCTTTTAAAGTCCTCTCTCCATTTCCTTCTTTTTTGCCCAGGGCGTAGTCCATCAGTGGAGTAGCTAGTGGCTCCCCAAGGCCTGCCTGTCTCTGCTGGGGCCACTGAAGCCATTTCTGATCCCTGTGAAGGTGTCATGGAAGGAGGGGTGGCTGCACTTGCAGAATTAAAGACAGCTATGGAGATACTTTGGTTAAAGCTGGAAAAAGATAATGCTCACCATGTATTTCTTTACAAAACCAGGGTCCTAATGTCTTTTCAGAGTGAGATGAGCTGCGGAAACTTCATCCTCAATAAAGTTTTGCTGAGCGGAGGAGAGACTGCTGGAATTTCCTGGTTAGACTCTATAAAAGCTTCCTTTGCGCTGCCGCTCCTCCCTCTGCCTTGTGGCCCCAACCCTCGCATCTCAGCTGCAAGCCACCTCCCCATGACCCCATCCCGGACCTCCCTGGGACAACCTGGATGCTCTTTCTTTGGTGCTCACGCTGACCCTCACAGCACTCACGCATCGTTAGAGCAGTGTCCATCTTCCGTCACAGTGGCTGGTTTAATTGGCACATCTGGCTCTTTGTGGGCAAAGGCTCTGCCTGCCTCCATCTCTGTGTCTTTAGCTTTGAGCACAGCAATGGGTACGTAGTAGGGCCTAAAGGAATGAGATGAACTGGTGTGACACCCTGGACCCTGCTTTTAGAACTGATCTGAGTCCTTTTCAATTCCGTCTAGCCAAGCCAGGACAGACTGCCTGCTTGGCCCTTCTTTAAGAAGAGGCCAAGATAATTATCCACCCATTCGACAGGGTCCCTTCCTCCAGATGTCTCGAACCATGGGTCATCCAGCCCAGGATCTGCCACCACTGTAGATTTTTTTAAAAATTGGGATGAAGAAGCAAAGGTGCAAATAAGGATAAATACCTCTAGCCATAAGAGTGAAATGAATTAGCATCGGCTCTCTGTGGCCAGAGGTGGTCAGTAGGCAGAGAGAGGTCACTGCCAGACTAAAAGATGTGTTAGCAGGAGGTGACATGAGTTGCCTCGCTGCTTTTCTTATCTTGGAGGAAATAATTTTTTCTTTGGTGTTGAGGATGGATGTGATCTGTATCCGTAGGATTTGACTTTGCACTTTCAGGTCTTGCTCTCAGGGCCTGGAGAGCGTGGGCTCTTCCGGGTCCCCGGCCCCTTGCAGCTGGGGCTGGGGAGGTCTGCTCAGGCTCTTCCACTGGCCTGACAGGCCCTGGAGCTTGTTACTAACCCCTGGAATGAGCCTCATTCATCGACTACCACCTGATGAATATAGGACTTAGTGCCTGCTGACACCCCTGTCTGCCTTTCCAGTCTCTTCAAACTCCTTCCCAGGCATTTCTCCCTTAGGCCCTTTGCTCAGGCTGCACGAGGCTTCTTGCGTCTTCTCGGACGTCCCTGTGTGTTCTTGCCCACCTGCTTCTGTGTAAGCCTGTCAGCCTTGGATGTCCCTTTCCCCACATCGTGCACGGGACTTGTTTTTCAGAGGTCATTCCAAAGGCACCTCAATGTATCTTAGTGCTTCTCAGGCCAAGAACACTCACAGCCCTGGAGGAATGGATTTCTCTTTAATCTTTGATCCTATGTGGCCCATGTGCCCCCTAATTATGGCTCTTACACGTTCCATCACCATTTATTTCTAAAACATTATAATAATTAATCCATCAGCTAATTCTGTCAGCACTACTTTCCAAACACTGTATCCAAAACCTGACCCCTTCCCACCACCTCCTTGGCCACCACCCCTGCCTGAGCTCCCTTTGACCTGGTCTCCTTGTCTTCTTGTCTGCCTACCTCCAGTACCTTCCTCACAGGAGCCAGACTCACCCTTAGGAGAGATGAGTTAAATTGGGTCTTCTCTGCTAGGAGCCTTCACTGCTTCCCATGTCTGGGTTTTCCAGAAAAGCAGAACCAAAGCAATTTGTGGATTTACATATATAGAGAAGGGGCTTTGTTACAAAGGATTGGCTCACGTGACCATGGAAGCTGGCTGGCCCAAGTTGGCATTGAGACTTGAGGCCGGGGACGGCATGGAGCTGATGGTGCAGTTCTCACTGGCAGCTCTGCGGCCTAGAGACCCAAGGTTGCTGGGGGTACCGGTGAGGTCTGAGGGCCACCTGCAGGGGAGTGGCCTCCTGGTTGCGGGGGTGGGTCTTTCTGTCCTATTCAGGCCTTCCACTGACTGGTGAGGCCCACCCCCATCATAAATGGCAGTTTGCTTACTTGGAGTTCACTGAGTTAGATGTTCATGTCATCCAGAACTATCCTCCACACTGACACATAAATTAACCATCAGGCCTTGTCACTTGTCCTCCTCGGTCCCCCCCCCCCCCCCCCCCCCCCCCCCCCCCCCCCCCCCCCCCCCCCCCCCCCCCCCCCCCCCCCCCCCCCCCCCCCCCGCCCCCGGCTGCCTCCCAGCTCCGAGTAAACAAGCGCTGGCTGTCCAGTGTTCCTGCCATGGTGGCCTCTTTGCTGTGTTAGGAGTGGCGGAATGCTCCTGCTTTGAGGTTCTTCTCCCTGCTCTCCTGCCGGGTGCTAGGTGTTCCTGTCCTTTACCTCCCAGGTGCCCGTATGCAGATGCCCTAGTTCTTTCTCATAATTTCCCTGGCCTCCTGTCGCCCTCTAGTTCCTCATCCTATTTCCTATTTCATGATTTTTACCCAACACTGTATCATGCACTTGACTGTTTATTCTCTAGAATGAATAAATAATCTCGAAAGCAGGCTCTGTGCAGCAAGGCTTCATCTGTTCTGGTCACTGTTACACTCTGAGCCTGTGAACCAGAGTCTGGCATGTTGGCACATGAGAGGCATTCAACAAGCATTAGTTGAATAAATGAATGCACTGAAAATGTTAATAGCTAACATACAGTAAGTTACAACTATCCCCTTTTATGTTTATAAAAACTAATGAAATAGACCCTGATCTTATACGAGACAGCGGGGTCAATGAGGCTGGAGCCTTGTTGGTCTTGTTTATGTAGAACATACAGCACATACTCAACTATGGTGTGCTGAATGAATGCGTGAACAAGTCACTATTTTACAGACTAGGAGGTTAAGGTATCGAGAGGTAAAGTGACTGATCCGTGCCAACTTGTAGTGAGTGCAAGGGCCAGGGTTTCAATGTTGATGATCTAACCCCGTAAACCAACCTTGTATGATGCCTGCTTACCAGCATAACTATGGCCTCTGTAAGGATGGTGGCTGTGACTTGTCTACCTTCATTTCCCCAGTTCCTGGTATAATAGTGGCACTAAAAAATGTTCACAGTACGGTGCACCCCAGCTGTTTCATCTTCAGGCTCTCATCTGGTCACTCTGCTTGAGGGCTGAGACGTCAGACCACCTACTGGATGACCTTGCACTTAGCCTCTCAGTGAAGGCTTAGGGTCAAGAACTTGGACGTTGCCGGGAAACAGACCCAGGTCCTTTATTTCTATTTCTTAATAGACCCAAGGTCTATTGAGACCTTGGCCTCAGTTTTGCTATCTGTGCGGTGCGGATAATAGTAATGCCTACTCCCAAAGATTTCTTTTTTAAGGTTAACTAAAATAATAGCCATAAGCCTGGCATACTCTTTAATTGCTTAACAAATGCTGGCCGTTATTACTTGACGACTTCCTTTCTCTAAATTTTTGCAGCACATTTCTTGATATATGCGCTTGGTATGCCACTCCTCAGCCGTCACAGTACAGTTTCCCTCGTGGTGAGCCTCTGGGATATGGGGTGGGTAGAGACCATACCTTACACGTTTGTGTTCTTGCATAGGATGAGTGGTGCTTTGAGTCTCATGGTTATTCAGTACTTAGGTGAATAGATTTATTCCTGTAGCTCCTGAAAGAGGTGTGTGTCGCCAGATCTCCCCAACGATCCTGTGAAGGTCTGAGGTGGGTTTCACCTGACAGACTCAGGAATCTGTCTCCTCAAGTGTAGGGAATCTTGAGTTGGGTGACAGTGGTTTAGGTGACCTGAAAACAGAATTAAAATGCACCTCTCAGAATACTCCTTGAAGCTCCTATGTGGCACCTGTTTCTTACTATTGTGAGAAGAATGATAGTAATGTAAATGTCAAACAAAAATACTGAGAACTTTTGTTGTGAGCTCAGTCTCCAAGCACTTGAAGTTCAAGCCAGAGCATCTAGAGTTCCAAAGGGCTAGACCATAACATAAGCAGAGGGATGAAGGTAAGGGAAAAGAGAGTAACGGGGGAGAAGTATTTGATTCATTGAGTGGAGATCTGAATGACATGGGAAACCAACCCACGTAAATCTAAGAGGAGGAAGAGCAAGGAGGCAGAGGATTGGAAAATGTAAAGGACCTAAGGTATTAAGTACTGTTTGAGGAACAGCAAAGGGCCAGTGAGATGGGAAAGTTTGTGAGCAAGGGAGGGTGGTTGGAGATGAGGAAGCCGAGGGCTAGGTCTCTGCATCATTAGAGCGTCACGGATGGTGGAGGGGGCTCTGGGTTGTACTGCGAGTGACATGAAAAGCCACGGGAGAGTTTTGAGCAGAGGAAAACGGATTTGTTTTTTTCTAAGGGATCTCTTAGGATGCTTTGTGCTAAGTGAATTATAGGGCAGCAAGACTGGAAAAAGGACAATCAGTTAGGAAGCTATTAACTAGCGCCTGTGAGGAAGTATGGTGGCTTGATGGCAGTGGAGGTGGTGATAAGGGTTTATTTTGAATTCTATTTTGAAGGTAGAGCCCACAGGACCTTTTGATGGATTTGAAGTGTTTGAAGTGACACACAGGCCAAAAAGAGACATTTTATTTTTGATTGGAGCAGATAATGGAATGATTTGATTCAGTGAAATGGTGAGGACAACTTTAGATATTAAAGTTAGATATCCAAGTATTGTAGATACATTGAATAGAAAGTTGTGTAGAGATGCCCGAAGTTCAAGGAGGAGAACAGATCTAATGATACACATTTGGAATTATCAGCAAAACACATGATTTAAAGCCATATGAGTAGATGAGATTATCTAGGAAATGAAGATAGAAAGGAAGAGAGAAAAACTTCAGTCCTGGGGCACCTCAACATTTAGTGGTTGAAAAGAGGAGGAGCCAACAAAGGAGACTTTGTTGCAGTGATATTGGAAGAAAACAGGAAGCATTCAGTATCCTTGAAGTCTAGTTAGAAGTCCATTTTAAGGAGAGAGTGATCGATCACCTATATCAAGTATCTCCAGGAGGGCAAGTAAGGTAAGTATTGAGAATTGACTGTTGGAGTAGATACAAGATACATATAAGAATGCTCATAGAAGCACTGTTTATTTTAAGCAAAATCTTGAATGTGTTCCCAAATGTCTATCAATAGTAGTATGTTTGCTCACTGGAATTCTGTTGAGCTGAAGAAGTGAATGAGCTGAAATCACATGGATGAATTTTGCAAACACAGTAGTAAAGGAAAAGGTTGAAGAAGAACGTGTATAGGTGAATATAATTTACAAAGTTTAAAGCATGCGAAACAAAAATATGGCTTAGAGGAACTGACATAGTAAAAGTATGAAGAAATGAAATGAAACAAAACATACTGAATTCAGGATACTAGTTACTCTAAGAGTGGGAGAAGAGAAAGAGGTTTGGGAGGGACATACAGGAGACATTCAGCAATATTGGCAATGCTGATTGACCCTTGAACAACACAGGGGTTAGAGGTGCTGATCCTCTCCCACAAGCAGTTGAAGATCCATTTATAATTTTGAGTCTACCAAATTTAACTATTAATAGCTGCTGTTTGACCAGAAGCCTTATGGATAACATAACCAGCTGATCAACACGTGTTTTCCATGTTATGTGTATTATATACTGTATTCTTACAATAAAGTAGGCAAGAGAAAAGAAAATTTTGTTAATAAAAGCATAAAGAGTAAGTCCATTTACTATATTTATTGAAAAAATCTACATATAAATGGACCTGCGCAACTCAAACCTGCGTTATTCAAGGGGGTGGCTGTATTTTACTTTTTTAGTTTGGTAGTGGATACACAAATTATACTGAATTATTTATACTTTTTGTCTAGTCTAGATATTGCCTAAGAAATTCTAAATGAAAAGAAAGATAATTCAAGACATTGAAATTGTCAGGGTGGAAGTCATTTGTGACCGAGACCAAGCGTAGTGAAATGTTTCTGGGGCTAGCAGATTGAAGTGGGTTCAAGAGGGAAGGAGAGGGAGAAAGTGAAAAATGGTGAATAAGCTTCTTTAGAGAAGCTTTTGTGATAATGGGGGCAGAGATATGGAGCAGTAGCTTGAGGAGGATGTCAGGTGAAGGAGGGTTTGGTTGACAGAGTGACTCCAAATGTAAAGCTTGCCCAGACGAAGTCAGGTACAGAACTAAAATACAGTTTATTTAATTATTTATCTTCAGCAGATATGCCACCCCCCAGCTCCCCCCATTGCCCCCCCCTCCCATTTCCCTTTGGTGCTTTGGCATTTGGCTGTTGGTGTTCATTAGAATCTTTACCAGCATCCATTTGATACTGGTGAAAATAATTTAGTGAAAGCCTCATTTGGGGAGGAGTTGGAACTAGCTCATTTAAATGAGGGTTGGGATTCCTTGTGGATTAATGTAGATGGAGCATTGAATAAAAATATCATACCAAATGTGCACATTATTCTAGGTGTTTTAGAGTGTATGTTTTCTAGAATTAAGAAGGTGGTTAAAAACAGTGTACAAAGATCAATTACAACTATAACTTTCAAGAAAACTCCTTGAAGAAGGTAGATTCAGGGCAGTTTTTAATAGAATCGTTATTCTGCATATTGCCACTGGAAAATGGGCATTGGATTGTTGTGTTGGCTGTTGTTGTTTTTCTAGTAGCTGGTGTGGATTTTTGAAGATCCTTTCACCCTATCTCCTGGAGCTTCATTTAGACCAACAATGCCTGTTAGCAAGATAATGATTATAATAATAAAATATGAATTATACTTAATATAATTTACAGAGAATCTGTTGTCTGTTATGCACTGTTGTAGGCATTCTGGCCAATTGTATTAAACTCTCTAATTTCCATGCAGAGTAGGTCTTGTCCTTGATTTACAGAGAAGAAACAGAAGCAGATGGAGCTCCATAGATGGAAGTTCCAGAAGTGGGATTGGAACTCAGGATGTCTAGTTCCAAAGCCTCCTCTCCACTTTTCTGTGCAGCCTATAAGGATAGCAGTGATTGGACTCTTAACACAGAACCCATTTAACCTTCTTGGACTATAATCTGACTAAAGAGGCCTGTCTTCTCCTTGCTCTGTAGTGTTTTGTGTTGGCAGTGAGCATGAGACAATGTGGGTAGGAAAGAGTGATCATAGTGGGAAACATATCAGTCTGTCAGTTGGAAAGCTTGAAGGTCAGCAGTGAATTGGGAATAAAACCATGAGCTCACATTTTGAGGGCTTTTACTTGGTAGAGCATCCTGTGTTTCTAAAACATCCACAGTGACTTGTTGTTCTGTATTATTTAAATGAGCAAGTGTCCTAGTTTCAGGGGAAAGAGATTTTTTTTCTCATCAAATTTACTACACATCTGTTTAAAGAATGTGGCAACAGAATGCATAAATCTCTAATCAAAATATTCTAGAACAAGCCAATTTTATGATATTAAAAATGTATGGCCAGATACAATGTGCTGAAAATATGAAATTACCACGTGGTGTCTTTTCTGCTCTGCTTATATTGGACTGTTCAGCCCCAAATTAAATCTTGTACAAAAATATACCATACAAAAGAACTTAAACTTGTCCCTAAACAATTAAACTAATGTTATAAAAGTGTGTCTGTATAATGTGCCATCCCTGCAAACATATTTTTATAACAATAGAATGTTTATAATATCTTAGCTAGATTTTGAAACGTTCAAGTTGTATATGCCATTACATATTATGTTTTATGAATATTGGATAATGTCGTAATACAGAAGAATTTTAAAACTCCCTTTAGTAGAAAATCTTGAAATGTTTTATAAGCAATAAGGAATCTCCCTTTAGAGATTTCTAGAGTTAATTGGTACTTTGTTTTATTAGGGTAAGATCATTAAACCAACAGAGATCCAACTGGACTTTTATTTATTTATGTTGTAAAAGATTTTATTCATTATTTTCAGAGAAAAGGGAAGGAGGGAGGAAGAAAGGGATAGAAGCAACAATGTGTGGTTGCCTTTCACCTGCCTCCCGCTACCAACCTGGCTGGAGACCTGGTTTTCAACCTGGTTATGTGCCCTGACTGGGAATCAAACCATTGACCTTTGGGCTCACAGGCCAGCGCCTTACCCACTGAGCCACCAGCCAGAGGGCCAACTGGACTTCTATATAAGAAGGCTACTACCTTCAAGTTTAAAAAATGGGACATCATCATTACTTTCACCTATCACCACTACTATCACTGTTGCACCAACACCAAGATTTATGACTGCCTTCTGGTTACAAATATATTATTAGTCATCTTCTATACATTGAATTCTCAAAGTGGCCCTGTGATGTGATCCTCATTAGCCCATTTTATAGACTGAGAAACTGAGGTTTAGAAATATTAATTTGCTCGAGGTCATGTAACTGAGATCTATGCCCTGGAGAAGCTTGCATGTCTGTCCTAACATTTGACAATTTACAGCATTATTTTAGTTGTGTCATCTTGGATGGTTCTTTTTTTATTTTTTATTTTTTTTAAATTTTATTGTTGTTGTATTACATTTATCCCCTTTTTGCTCCCTTCTGTCTTGGATGGTTCTTATAGCAGCTCTGCTGTGGATGGCATGTGCCAGTCAGAAAAGCCACTAGTGGTGGAGACTGGCCTCTGGGGTTACTGGCTGGTGTTTCCGTGGCATTCACAGACTGCTTCACCTTGAAAAGCAAGCCCTTGGCTGACTGGGCCTGTGATGCAAATTCAGTAGAGAGATGAGTCACAGGGATGGGTGTGGGGAGTGGAAAGAACTCAGAGAATCACTTTGTTTTCCTCATAGAGATCTTTAGTATCCATGGCCTTACGTCTGATTCTTAGAGGGATGGCCAGAAGAAACTCAAAATGTGAATTTCACATACATCTTGGTGAGGTGTTGGAAAAACCCAAAAGCTTTTATCTGGGATTGTAGTTTGGATCGTGGTTCCCTGGAGTGTGTGGGAAGCCCCTCTTTGGTGGCTTGGCTATAGCTCAGGGTGCCCCAGGCAGGGGAGACTTGGCCTGGCTGTGCCTGAGGGATGGCTCTGTCTCTGGGCAGAGGTGGCAGCACGTGGAGCATCTGGCCAGCTTGCTGATGTGTCTGGAGCAGGACAGGGGTCCAAGCACCAGCTGTGGTGGGGGAAGATGGCACTTTGTGGTGTCCCTGGGTTCTTCCAGAGAAGCTGGGAAGACTTGGGATAGGCATGACCAGGAGGTGTTTTTACAACTACACACAAGGCCAAATTTGTTATAGTTCGTAAGATATATGTGTATCTACCTTAGCCTTTGGAGGAAGGAGAAAGTATGGGGTGCTGGCACATGGGTGGGAAGTGAGATGGAGCAAATAGAGGATGCTGAAAATGGACAGGAGCTGAGGGAGGTAAGTCTGGAGAAATGGGTTGGGGTGGGAGATTTTGGAATGTGAACTTCAGGTGGGCAAAGTAACTTCAGTAGGCAGCGGGCATGGCTTGGAGATCTGTGAGCAGGGTAGTAGGGTGATGGAGCTCCGCTTTAGGAAAATGAGCTAGGAAGTGATTTTCAGATGTTTTAAAGTGCAAAGAATCTTAGCATTTGAAAAAAAATGAGTAGAAGTCTTTTGATAGTGCAGGGGAGAGGTTTCTGACAGTGAGAGTGCTAATGGAATAGGCTCAATACAGACTTAATACAGTAGTCCCTCCCTATTCATGGTGTCACCTTCCTCAGTCAGATACCATGGTCAAAATATTAAATAAAAACTGCAGTGTGGCAATATTAGATTGGAAATTGCAGAAATAAACAATTCATAAATTGCAAATTTCCTGCTATCTGGCTCCATCCCGCCTGGGATGTGAATCATCCCTTTGTCCAGTGTCTCCCCATTATCAATATAATATATGCTCCCTGACTGTTGGTCACTTAGTAGCTGTCTTCATTACCATATCAACTGTCGTGGCATCGTAGTGCTTGTGTTCAAGTAACCCTTTTGTTACTTAATAATGGCCCCAAAGCCATTCGCATAATTTTTATTACATATAATAGAGTATATTGTTAAAATTGTTCTGCTTTATTAGTTATTATGGTTAAGCTCTTACGCATGCATAGGAAAAAACAGTATTTGTAAGGTTGGGTACTATCCATGGCTTCAGGCACTTACTGGGGGTCTTGGAAGGTGTTCCCTTTGAGTAAGGGGTGAGCACTGTACAGCCCAGTTGGGAAAGAATGATTCAGTAATGGATTGTGGAGCGTTAAAGGCAGTGGGGCAGGGGGAGTGGGGAGATGGGGGAGGGGCAGGCTGGTGTGCTGGGAGTAACGGAGTGAGGGGACCGGAAGGAGTGCATGCGGTCTGGATAGTAGAGCAAACTCTGGAGGTGAAGGGGTTTCTGGGGAAATGATGGAGATGTTCTTTGGAGTTTAGAGAGTCAAAGAACTCCAGAGTCAGGCTTTTTGGGACCAGCCAGAATGGTGGCCAGACCTGGTGGAGATCCCAAGGATTCCAACAATGTCCTGGAGGGCAGCAGATGGCGGTGGTGAACGCTGCTGGGTGTGCACAGGGCAGGGGAGCTGCTGTGCTCTGCTGAGGGGAAGGATGGCCTGGGAGCCGCAGGTTAGAGGGCTCAGAACCTGACGCCTGTTCCTTAATGATGCGGGTGCTGGTGAAGGGCTATGGGGGAAGTGGGGTTCTCAGGGAACAGCCATGTTGAGGGAAGTATTGGGGACATTCAGTGGGGAATTAAGGGACTTTGTTAATCAAGAAAGAGAATCTAGAGAACATAGGGCAAGGACTTGGGAGAACATTGGGCAAGGACCTGGAAGCAGGATTGGGGAGGAGAAACACCAAGTATCTGGGAATAAGGAAAGCGGACCAACCGCCGGAAGGGGCTCAATTTGGAGAGGGAGAGCCATGTGGCTGTTGGGTGAGGTGAGGTGCTGCTTGGTCCCACGAGACTCCTCTGCTGCCCGAAAGGGAGCCCCATCTTTGGGTGGCAGTCGTGTGGAGAGGCAGTGACAGGCAGGCGTGCTGCAGGTGCGGAGAGAGCGGGTGACACCACGCTCCGAGCAGTGCAGGCTGGAGAGTGATCTCTGGGGTGGGGGCTGGCTCTGGAAGATGATTTCATCAAAAAATGGCCCGTGTTGCCTCCATGCAGAGCCTCCCCACACAGCTCCACCTTTCCTCTGTCCTCGGGTGCAAGTGCTATACGTGGTGGACAGACGCCCTCCCCCAGCATCTGGCAGCTGCCACCCTCTTGAGACTTGTGTCTTCACACTTCCTTTCACGAATCATGTTACGACCTCCTGATGTGCTTATAATTTCCTGAACTTTTTTTGTTTTTGCAGCTTCTGGCAGTCATTCTTTCCTTCCTACACACCTGCCTCTGCCCTCTGCACCCACGGCCTCACCTCCTCCACGCTGAGGACTTGACCCAGGAGCCTCCTCCCCCAGAGGCCTCGCTTGACCCCTCAGGTTGGATTAAATGCCTCACTTCTCACAGAACCACTGGCATTGTCAAAGCCTTCTTCTACCAGCAGCCTCTTACTGCCTCGATCATCAAACTTGCCGCATGATGTGACCTCTCCATGGAAAGACCCCACCAACAGCACTCAACTCTGAGGAACTTGCCATGTCTTCGCCACGCAGCCTCAGCCTCACTCCCAGTACCGCACGGAGAAGGACCGAGGTGGCAGGAGCGGAGTTAAGTCAGTGCTTCAGGGGGTAGCGCCAGGCCTGGATTCCAGAGGCCTTGTGACAGAGAACCAACAAGAACCTGCACACGTTCCAGTGTGTGTCATAGTAAGACCGCCGTTCCGCTAGTGGAAACCCAGGATGTAGATGGAGCCCCAGCGCTGGGAACAACACTGGTGAGTGCAGGACTGAGGCTCCAGTCAGACACACATGTCATAGAGGCACTGAAAATGGTCACGTGGGGTGGAAGGTAGCAAGTTCAAAGTAGTGAAAATCAAGGGACACAAGAGGGACCAAAGTAAGTGGCTGGCAAGGTTGTCATGGAAGAACAGCCACTGGAGAGTCACCCTCTTTCCTACAGGCATTTGGGGGACCGGAAATAACAGCAGCAACAGTTGCTACTGCCACCCTCTTTAATACATGAATACTGCAGGTTTGTCTGGGATTTTAATTTTATTTATTTTTAAAATAAAGCATAGTAATCTGTTACCGCCTCCCAGCCTCCCCGCTTTTTGTGAAGCAGGCAGGGTGGAGAGCACTGGTAGGACTTGCATTTTTCAGTTGACGATGGGAGACCAGGTGGCACAGTCTCAGGGGCAAAGCAGACATCAGTGTTCTCCCGATGCCCGACTGTGACTTGCTCCAGGACTGCAGGCTTCCCGTCATAGCGAGAGGCATGACCTACACGAGAGATGAGGCTCCTTCAATGTCTGTCAGCCTCTGCTTCGTTGTAGTTTCTGATGACATGCTGCTGTTGAAGTGAGACCTCTGTGTGTGCTTCTGAGGTCTCTGTGCAGCTCTTACTGTGGGGAGGAGTCACCCGCCACCTGCCACTGTGGTGGCGCATGGCTGTTTGCAGCTGCGAAGTTGCAGTTTGCCCAACATCTTCACAGTTCCCTCCTTGAGCTCCTTTAGACCCAGGAGAAGGTGCCACCTACCCCTGGTAGCTTACTTGACTCTAAATTTGCCCTTCAGGTCTAAAGCATCTACTGTTTTACCCCCCATCCCCCGCCCACCATCCCTAGGTTCTGAAAGCTCTTTTGTGGCACAGAATTTCTGTAGCATATTTTTCAGTAAGTGCTTTATAGGTATAGTTGGGGTTTATGTAGGACCAAGACTTTTATTGGTTAAAGACTCAGACTATTTATCTGTTGTAATTTCTATCCAGAAAGAAAATAAGGAAAAATACTCCTCTTTTCCCATTGAGGGCTATGATTGATGTTGGGGATTGCATAGAAATAGCAGGTGGTAGCTGCTCCCCTCCCCTCACCCTTGACTTTGACTTATCAGTTCCATTGTCCCCATACTTCCACCGAAAGATTGGGAAAACATCTGCAAACATTCTGAATATTAAAACAAAAGGGTAAGTCTTGTTCTATAGGAGGGATACTGGTCTGTTGTTTTCTTCTCCAGTTGTCTTTCTCTGCTTTGGCTATCAGGACCTCATTGCCCAAGTTGAGAACTATTTCTTCCTCTGCAACTTTTTGGATACATTTGGTATAGACTTGGTGTTATTTTTTCTTGAACATTTGTTAAAATTCACCAATGGAGCCATTTAGGCTTGAATATTCCTTGGGGGAGAGTTTTTAAGTATGAATTCAACTTGATAGAAATAGGTCTAATCAGGCTATATAGAGAGCAATAGTTTGTCTTTCAAGATACTTGTCCATTTCATCCAAGTTGTTGAATTGAGATGTTTATCAATTTTATTGGCCTTTTCAAAGAACCAGATTTTGGGTTCATTGCTTTATTTTTATTTTTCTGTTTTCTATTTCATTAATTCTTGTTTTGACCTTTATTATTTCCTTTATTCTGATTACTTCGGGCTTAATGTGCTCTTCTTTTTCTAGGTTATTAAGTTTGAAACTGAGGTCACTGATTAGAGACTTTTCTTTACTCTAATGTGGGTATTTAGTGCTATAAATTGCCTTTAAGTACTATGTTAGTAGTGTCCTGCAGATTCTGGTATGTTGTATTTTCATTTTATTTTGATTCAAAATGCTTTTTTAATTTCCCGTTTGATTTCTTACTTGACCTATGGGTTATTTAGAACTGTGTCATTTAGTATAAAAATATCTGAAGATATTTCCCTATATGTCTTTTTATTATTGATTTGTAGTTTAATTCCACTGTGGTCACAAAACATAATTTGGATGGTTTGAATTCTTGTAAATTTATTGAGACTTGTTTTATAGCCCAGGATACTTTTTTTTTTTTTTTTTAATTCCAAGGGATTAAACTTTTGGGGATCATATGTATGTATGATGGACAGTCAGTGGCACTCTTGTTAGCAATTGACTGCTTTTCCGTGAGCAACACCCACAGGCCTGTCCTCTGAAAACTCACGTGTTTTCTGCTTCATTCCACAGCCCCGTCCATCGCTCAGTGCGGGCAGAGGGATCTTCTAGAGGCAGAGGCCGAAGGGATGAAGTTCACTGTAGGGATTTGGTTGACACATTTTAAGACCCAGGTATGTTCCAAATAGGATAAATATCAGTGTGAATCCAAGGGTTGAGGTGAAGCTATACAGCTTAAGAAAGCTGAAATCCTTTTTTACTTTAAAAATACCTGACTGGGAAATATGATTGTGACATCTATCCTTGTGACACGGATTTCTACTGAGAAAAGTGGATAAAACAATAGTTAACAAATAGCCAGCGGAAAACCCTTGAGCCTTTAAAAAATGCCACCATCTAAACAAAGGTACTTGAGCATCTTCCAATTTGCTGTAGTCAAAATGAAGCCATTACGCCACCGCTTCTTGCCTGGCATTGCCTCTTTTGATGTCTTGTGCCTGGATAGTTGGCCCTGCCAAAGATGGGGCCCCTTCATGGCTCTCCCCCGACCACTGCAACCCAAATTCATTCCTCCTCTCGTCGAACCCCTGCCCTTCGAGTTGTTGCCACGTACCCGTGCTCTCTAGAAGCTAAGGGTTAACTGGGCTGGAACCCTCATGTCTAATCTAATGTCTGCTGATCATTAGAGCAAGGGGAGGGTGTGTTGGGGATGTTTGGGGACTGATAGGATTGCATAAAGGACTGTTGGTCTGCTCACTCAAACAGATTGTGGTTATCTGTGGGGACATTTCAGCAACACTAGTTTCGGGTGGGAGCGGGAGAGCCCTGTGCTGATGGTGGAGTCCGCGTCTCAGACACATGTGCTTCTGGGCTGACGTCCTTTAGGGATGACTGGTGTGGGGGAGGGGAACTGGAACAAGACCTCATCCCTCACGATTCCTACAGTACAGTGTTTCAGCAAATATTTTGCAAAAGAATTTTCTGGGTGAACTTCAAACTGCAAAAGGTTCATTTGGTAGCTCAAAGAGCTGTGCGAAAGATTTTTTTTTTAAGGAAATGAACATTGTTTCAGCTGACAGGTTTACTCTATTCTTTTTCTAGCTTGTCACATTGTTTCATGTATTTTGGTCTGACATACTTCCCAGAAGAAGAAAAAGATATTTTATAGGATTGTTGGACTGTAACATGGAATCCTGGTATATGTCTTTTTCTGCTTATATAAAAATTCTAATAATAGAACTCAGAAACCTGACCAGCTTCTCCTTCTTTCAGGGGTTTGGTAGCTCCTATGGAAATAGCAATTTAAAGGACTCATCCAGTTTAAAGAAGAATCACCCCACCTCCAACTCTTTTTCCATTGTATCTCCTCTTCAGGAGTCTGAGACACTAAACCCAAGAGTTGTCTGATGCAGTTGTAATTCTCTGTTCAGTTCTCTTGCTCCCAAAAGTATATTGGAATTTTTTTAGGCCACATCACCAGATTTTGGTATCTGTAAACTCAGTCTGCATAACAGGTCTTTAATGCATTTACTTGGTATAATCCTGGGGGTCTACGTCAGTGGTCAGCAAACGACAGCCTAATCATATGCCTTAGCTGAGGGGAGTCAAACTTATTTTCATCAGGGGCCACTGCAGCCTCGAGGTTGCCTTCAAAGAGCCGAGGTCATTTTAGGACTGTATGAATGTAACTGCTCCTTAACGGTGAAGTGAGTCGGGTAGAAACAAGGTGCTGGGCTGGATAGAACAAGGTGGGGGGTGGGGGGGTGGTGGCTAGATTCAGCCCAACGGCCTTGTGTTTGCCACCTGTGCCTTAGTTTATCAACGTTCTATCATGAATCTGAGAAGGGCCCACTTACTTTATGTTATCCATATCTCCATATCCAAATTCCATTGCCCTTCTTCCCATAGTGCCCATTCTGCACATTTTGCTCTCACTGGGATGGACAGCCAAGTTCAGGCACTATGTACAGGCTGCTAGGTGGCCACCATCACTGCTCTAGGACCTATCATTTGCATAGACTGCAAGCCACCATTACAGTGAACGTCTGAACGCTGTCTTTTTTGCACCTGTGTGAAATTGCCTCTCAATATAATCTAGGAACAGGCTTGCTAGATCACAAAGTTATGTGCATTTAGTTTAAGTAGTGTAAGATGGCTGTCCCTGAAAATAGCATTGGTTTATATTTCCACCAGCCATACAGAAGATTCCAGGATAGCCACATTCCCTGCCCTGGTGTATGGCATTAGTCCATTTTCTGACTTTTGCTAGTCTAACTGGCATGGAGTGAAATCTCTGTGTTATTTTAATTTGCATTTTTCTGGCTACTGTTGAGCTTGAACATCTCTTGATAAGCTTCTCAGGTTTTGGACTTCCTGTACTATGAATTGTCTGTTTATATTAGTTGCCCATTTTTCTAAGGGAGACAGTCTCTTGATGTTAATTCATAGTCCTAGATATTAATTTATACAGCTTTAAACATTAAAAATTTTGTCCTAACTTCGTCTGTGGGTCAGTGCACAGAAATAATAAATTTGTTGCCATAATTCATTGATGTTGTTTTAGGATTTAGATTTAGGAATTATGTTGAGAAAGTTTTACATTCTCCCACCATTGTTAATTCTATTAGCTACTATTTCACTTAGTATCTTTACATCTAAATTTATAAGTGAAATGGCTCTAGAATTTTCTTTTATTGTGTGTTTCTCTGAGTTCAGGATCAAGATTATATTTTTCCTTTAAAATGAGTTGGGTGGGTTTCTTCTTTTTCTGTTTTTTAGAAGTAGTGTTTAAAATTAGACTTCATTATTCCTTGAGAATTTTGAAGAGCTTTCCCATAACCGACTTGGCCAATTTGGGGGCAGTAAAGTCATTGAATTTCTTTCCTAGCTCTTTTAAATATGTGTTGCTCTCTTAAAGCTCCAAAATAGTGTTGATATAATTTTGGCATTTAAAGTTGTCTTTTATTAATTTTATCAATGATTTCAAGGATATTCACTTAGAGCTGTTTCTTTCCCTAATTTCTTCCTTCTATCCATCCTTCTCCCCTGGGGAGCACTTGCAGCTTTTCTCTTCTTCCCTCAGTCAGTCTTGCCAGAGATCTTTACTTTTTATTTTTATTAGGAAACAAACAAAACATCCTTTGCATTTGGTAATCTGTTGTTGGTGTGTGTTGTCTAGTTCATTTTTTTGCCTTTCCTATTATTTCCTTACTTTTCATTTCTTTCGTCTTCCTCAAGGTTCTTTTTCCATCTTATTTAGTTCCATGCTTTGCTGATCTACTTCTACCATTTCTTGTTTCCTGATGATTTATTTTAAACTGTAAATTCTTCTCTAAGCATAGCCTTACTAGTGTCCCACAGATTTTGACAGGTGGTGTTTTAATCATCATTGAGTCCTGAATATTCCAAATTTTCATGATCATATCCTGTTCAACCCAAGAACTATTTAATATAAAATGTGATTTCATTTCCAAATGTTTTTTAAGTTATCCTTTTGTAATAATTTCTAATTATATTTCATTATTATTGAAGAACATGCTCTGTTTGATTTTGCTCTTTAGTAATTTATTGAGTTTGCCTTAACGGTCTAATATATGGTCTATTGTTGGAACTGGAGTGTGATAAGAAATGTATTCTCTATTGACTAGGATAGAGTTCCTGTGTATATTATTTATTGAAAACTTTAAAATTTATTTTATGTATTTATTTTTTAATTATTATTGAATTTATTGGGGTGATATTAATAAAATTATATAGGTTAGGTTTCAGGTGTACAGTTTTATAATACATCATCTGTATATTGTGTTGTGTGTTCACCACTCCAAGTCAAGTCTCCTTCCATCACCATTTATCCCCACTTTATTCTCTTCTATGACCCATGCCATATAGCATGGTAACCATCATACTATATTCCTTATATACATACTATATTCCTTATATACATGCTATGTTCTTATACACTTGATAGAATTCACTAATTATGTTATTTATGTTTTTGATATCTTTGCTGTTTTCTTCTGTTTGATATATTGGTTTCTAATAGATCTACTCAAACTATGATTGCTGATTAATCTTTTTTTTCCAATAGTTTAGATCACTGTTGCTTCCTATATTTGAAACTGTATTAGATACAGATATGTTTATATTGGCTCTACCTTCTCTTTATTTTATTTTTCCCTTTATGAGTAGGTGGTGTTCTTTGCTCCTTTCAAATAATTGAGCTTTCTAACATAAAAGAAATTAGTTGTCATTTTATTTACTTTTTCATTTACTGTATTTTGTTTTTATTTTCTTCATTCCTGCTTTTCACTAGATATATTGATACACTTCTAATTTTGATTTTGTGATGGTTGATCTTAAGACCCAACAAATTTTCATGTCTTCCTCCCTCCCTCTTTTTTTACTCTCTCTCTTTTTCTTCTCATAGCACAAATACATTGGTATTCTCTTACTTCCTTTAATATCATCACTCCTTACCTCCTAGTTTGCTGTTAGCACAATGCAGGACACAAACTAGGTATCAACAACATTATTTCCCTTTCCCCTTCTAAAGAATAAGTTTCTGTACTGTCATTTCCAAGTCAGCAACTTCAAGTTTTTCTGATAAAACAATCAGTATCAATCTGTGCATTTACTGAACTTCTGCCAGGTATTAACACATAGAAAATGGCCCATGTGCATGACATCTGAAGAATGACACCTCGATGCATTGGTAAGTAGGATGGCAGACATTCTGGATGACCTGGCGTGTTCAGAGCATAAGTGTGAAGACATGCAATATAGAGACATGGAGCTGTAATTTCCCTTCCTCTTGGCTCTTAGTTCTAACTTTGCTCACTCAGCATTGGTAATCCCCCCTCCTGAACCCCTCGTAACGGCATCTAATGATGGTTGAGATTTAAAGTCAAATTTCCAAGCTGTGTGTTTAGTTTAATAAATACATCTTCTATAGAAGATGTCTCCAATAAGTTTCTTTTGCTGTCAGTGAATCCTAATTGATATAGGCATTCTGGGTGTTAACTGTTTTCAGGTTTCTAACAAGGTTAGAATCCTCACGAAGTACTCATCACAGTAGCTCCTGGGATGTTTGTTTTTTCAGTAACAAGGTGCTAATAGTAATAATGATGAGCATTGGTGAATATTATCCTGTTATGGATGTTTTATAAACATTTATTTATACAAGTCTGAAAGGCAGATGCACAATTTCAGTAATTAAGATGGGCAAACTGAGGATCAGCAAGGTTAAGTACTTACTGAAAGACAGTTAACTGTGTAAGACGGAGCTAGGATTTGAACCTGCCTGCTGACTCAGCACATTTCTCCTTTCTGCTGTCCTACAGCTTCTCTCCCTTGGCTTCAGCAAACTTAGATCCCCGGAGAACACCACCCACCTCTAAATCTTCCCTTATCTTATTTCAGCCCACAGTGAGGAGCTCCCTCACACAGTTTACCTGGGATATACGTATGGCTACAGGGCAGCGTCCCTCTGACTTCTTTCGTTTGTGATCCTAAATCATGCTGAAACTCTCATCTCCTGAGAGAGGAAACACTGGTGGGTTATTGCATTCCTTGGTTTCTTGATTAAAAATATTAATTTTGTCCATAGCCCCTCATCTGATTGCTTTCCTTAGTCCTGAGGTAGTGGGCTGTCGCTGGGGAAGGACCTGGGTGAGGAGGCAGGTCCAGCTTTGATTTTGTTGTGGAAGCAGCTAATAACCTAGGGTCCCTGCTGAGTTTGGCTGCCAGCACTGCCTCTGGGGAGGGGCGCTGGATGCCAGGGGCTGGCTGGCCCTCTACTGCAGAGGGCAGGGTGCTGGGACAAATGAGGACAGGAGACCTCCATTTCCCCCTTTATCACCAATATTTCCAAAAGGTTGTGGCCAGATGCCCCACACCGCACATTTGTCATCCATGCAGCAGGCTGCCGCTGCCCCAGGTCCAGGCGGGCACCTTATGCCAGCCGGCTGCTCAGCCTCCCCTCCCCCAACTGCCTTCAGGCTGCTGCTGGTGTTACCTGGGCTGGACCTGGGGGCAGTGGGGGAGAGCTTCTGAGAAGTGGATGAATTTCATCGGAAGACCTGCCTCTCATTTTATTTTGTGCTGCCTGTATGCAGTAAGCTCGTTTTCTTTTCATACTTAGTACTTAGAAGCAGGTATAACTTCCTCTATTTTACAGAGTTAGTCACTGAGACCAAGGAAGTGACAGTCCCTAAGACCCTGCAACTAGTGAGTGGTAAGAGTGGGATTCAGACTTGTATTTGACTCCGTGTCATTTTTCTGGTGACACTGATCCATCTCAGCTCTGCTGTTCACCCTGGTTGAAAGGATAACAACCTCCCCTCCCCACACACCCCCCCAGCCATTACTTACCACTTCAGAACAACAGTGTTGGTGCACAGGATGGGTGACCCTTCCAGGAAGAATGCATAGATCTTCCCCTGGAAGCTCGTGGGTTTCGTTAGAATTCCGTCTTGTCTGAGTTACAGAAATTAATGAGCTACTGGACCTGGACCTGGTGTTTCTTGATAAAAGGACTATTTTTAGTGCCTTAGCATTTAAAAGGATCTGTTATAATTTCATGCTTAAATAACATTCAATAAGGGCCTGTGTTTGTCTAGCATAATTAGAAGAAGCAAAGGAAAAGGGAAACATTGACTTCCAAACAAATGGCCCAAATGCATCTTGGGAGGAATTTGAAGATGGAGAAACCCCCAAATAAAACAAACTCCAGGGGTTTAATCACCCTCCCACAGACCAGAGATGGCCTTTAAGAGCACAGAGACCCCCCGGCTGGACTCGGGGTGTGCGTGTGGCAGTGGGGTCAGCAGCTGGGGGCCAGGTGGCCTGCGTTTAGGCAGTGCTGCTGCCCGTCCACCAGCTGGCTCTGATTGCCTGAAGGTGGGGAGAGACACTGGATCGAGTTTCCCTCCCTTCTCTGACTCTCAGTGATAATTTGTTGACTTGTCCTTTTGCCTTTAAGCTCTCCATTCTCTGACCTCCAAGACCTGTAAGTCTGGGTACCCAGGGCACTGGAAGTCACTGACATAAAGAAGGATGGGAGAGGACAGAGTCTGTGCCACAGTAAAAGGACTGCTCTTTCAGGTCTCTGGATGAGCCCAGCGTCACTGAGTCTTTCCCTCCCTGCTCTGAGGTGCTTTCCCCGCTTTTCCTGCAAAGCCTGGTCTCGGTGGCACAGGGGCCTTGCTGCTTCCACACTGCGCCTCCAGGCCCCGCCCCTGAGGCCACACCCTCCCCCCTCAACCTGCACCCTGTCCGGACTCCCTCCAGCCCCTTTCTCCCATAGTAAAATTTTGCTCTGTGTATTTGCATTTCTGCTGACTGCAAGGATCGGTTTAATTTCATGGGTGTCATTTCCTTCAAGAAATCTCTCTCTGAGCAGTGGCCTATCGAATCCCCGATAAAACATATTTTCCTACGGTAATGATTTTATGGGCCCATAAGTCATGAATTTATTATGATCCCAGCCCCTGCTGCTGATTGCTGTAAAATGCAAAGTAATTAACAGCAAGCGGTAGCAGTCATTCCCACCTGGTAACATGTTCCTTCGTTCACTGATGGGTTTGATTAAAGTAATGACTAAAGAGTGAAGCCAGGCTGTAAAATATTAGCATGATTAATGCTGTATCCTAAATAAGAAACAAAACTAACAGGCATGGTCTGAGAAATTAAAACACATACACACAAACCTTCCTCTTCTACCTCCCCTTCTTTAAACAATTGTCCTGACTCATTTAGGCTGTCTTCCTTTCCACTAACTATGGGTTCCAAGGCCAAGGGCTGGCTGCAGAGTATGTCCCACAGTTTTCGTAATACCTTAAGTGCTGGTGTTAATTTTTCCCCTTTTCCTTTTGGATTTGCAGAATGGAGCTAGAGCCCAGAAGCTGCTAAAGGGTTCCCTTCATCTCTCCATGGGGCATGGTCCACGTAGGACATGAGTGCAAGGGGTGTGGTGACTTTGCTCCTCTGTGACCAGCTGGTGCCAAGAAAAAGCTGTGGGGTGTGGGGAAGCAACATTTGAATCATGCCCAACCAGAGAGCAATGATCAAAGTTACTGATTTGTCACAGTGCTAGGAAATCCTTGTCTTCAGTGTTGAACTGGCCTGAGGATAAATGAGAGCTCATCCAAATGCTTAACCATCCTTATTCAGTTCCATGCACAGAACTCCCAAGTGCCCTGCCCTCCCAGCTCTGAGACCACCCTTACTCTGGAAAGCCAAGAGAGTGTAAGCAGGACCTCCTGAAGTAGCCATGGGCAGGGGGGCAGGGGACAGCTGGAGGAAGTGGCCTGCTGAGCGAGGTCACAGAGATAAGGGAGAGGCCTGCCTTTGCCCTCCTCCAGTAGCCGCAGGTTTCATTTCACCTCTGTAGGCTGGGGGAGAAAGACACAGAGAAAGGCCAGGATATGTAGGACTAAGTCTGCAGGAGGAGAACCTCTAAGCATTGGCACTGGGAAGATTTAGGAGGGTCTTTCTTTCTTTTAAAGATTTTATTTATTACTTTTAGAGGGGAAGGGAGAGAGGAAGAGAGGGAGAGAAACATCAGTGTGCGGTTGCCTTTCACCTGCCTCCAGCTACAGACCTCGCTGGAGACCTGGCTTGCACCCTGGTTATGTGCCTTGGCTGGGAATTGAACCAGTGACCTTTGAGTTTGCAGGCCAGTGCCTTATCCACTGTGCCACCAGCCAGAGCCTAGGAGGGTCTTTCTCATGAGAGGGTTGTTTGGCCAAGGGTTGAGAAGTTGGGCCTTTGGGAAGACAAGGGGCCATTTCATGAACTCATTATTGGATGCTTGCTGTATGCCAGGGGCAGGCAGACAGGCTCCAAACTGGGAGATGATAAAGAAAACCTTGCTGACAAGGGACAGGAATAGGAGACAGGAGAATGTTGGGAAGGGACTCTTGGCCTCCACAGCCTTGGAGAGGGGTGTGTGTGAGGGGCCAGAGAGAGAATTCTGTACAACTACATAGGAGACAGAGCTGGCTCACAAATGTTGTGAAGAGGGAAAAGGGGAGACCATCTCTTCTGGGGGCAACGGGCATCATCCTTCTGGCTCCCAGCATGGAGAGCAGAGAAAACAGTGCCACCAATTTACATGGCTTCTTGCTTCAGGACAGTGCACAGCATTTCAAAATAGAGAGAGATCCCTGTGGAGGAAGAGCTGACGGACAGGCATAGGTGGAATCATTTTAAGGATTCAGGGATCTAATTATGAGGGTAGAAGTGATTGGTCCAAAGCCACTCTTGGTAAAGGGACAAATGCAAGGTCAGATTTGGTGTCTTCCCCATTTACCAGCCAGGGCCCAGTGGCTTAAAGGACTCTGCCTCCCATTCCAAGTTTCTGGAGGCCATGCTTCCAAGACAGCAGGCTGCCTGGCTGTGTTGGGGCCAACTACAAACCATGGCCGATTTTCCCAGCTCTGAGCTCAATCACTGGTGTCTCCCTGTGAAAGCATTTGGCCTAAAGGCATTACCTTTCCTGCAGCAGCAGGATAGCTGCTTCCCAAGTGGAAGGCATTACTGCATTGTCTTAAGCAAGGATGAAGCAAAAGTGAGGTCAGGCTGTGTGCCAGGAGGGAGGAAACATCTATAAAAATGCCTTTTACTTTCCTCTTTCCTTCCTTTCTTAATAATAACAATATTAACCCTTGTTGCAGGATGTTTTGGGACATAATAGACACGTGTCTTTCTGCCTTTACTGCTCCAGCGCTGGCTTCTCGCTGGGGTAGGTGAAAAGGAAGTTACTGGAGTGGAGGTGCTGGCACTGGGAGGTGAACGCGAAGCCTGCCTCTTTCGCTGCCGGGCAGGCCACAGATGGTAGCACTGGGTGGGAAGGGTTTTTGTCTGCCGTGAGTTAGTTGGTCAGAGTGCCGAGGCTGACGTTTTTAGCATCTGGGAAAAAAAGCGGTTGTATTTTATGTCTGCATTTTGCTCAGCTAATCAAGGTGCGGAAGAGACATTCTACCTGGGGATACCTCCTCACTTTTTATTGTTTAGGTAGGGTTTGGATTTCCCCATGGAAACGTGAAGCAGGTCTGTAAAGGTTTCAGCTCTGAGCCAGGAAGAAAGGAAAAGGCCATTCCTGTCAGGTCTTATTTGGGGAGCTAAGTTGGCAGAAGGTGCAGTTGGCGGAGGAAGGGAAGAGCTGGATGGGGGGTGTCAGAGCAGTCTCAGGAGCAAGGAAGGGGGTGCTCGTCTGCCCCAAGAATTCTTTCTCCCGTTGGTCTAAAGCAGGACCTGTGAAGTGACAGAGCTGTTAGGGGAAGACTTGGGTGCTTTTGACCAAATTGACTGGCTACTAATTAATGGCTAATCAGTCCTTTAACTGAAGCAAGCAGTGCCATAACTAAATAGATCTGTTAAAACCGTTGAACCAGTTGATGAATATTGACATAGTTCAAGATCAAGCTATGGCTAATGTGTGCAAGGGGAAAAGAAAAATGAACAAATTGACTAGTAATATTTCTTTTTAGCTTTCTATGTATGGCTAATTACAGGTTTATCTAAGTGCTTTACCTGAGGAAATGAGAATGTATTTGGATTTCAGTAGTTTTCTATTTTGCACCTGGGACTAGATTCAGCAATAAGCTTCCATGTATAATGGACAGTAATCATGGTAGAGGATTTTTGTTGAAGGGGAGGGGATTTAAATCCAATCAGATTTTCACTGCCTCAGGAGATACAGTCCCTGTCTTACAAACGGGGAAATTGAGGTTTAAAGAGGGTGACCAATACATAGTAAACTCCAGGTTATATCCAGCTCTTTCCAGCCAGTGAGAAGTTCTGTCTCCGCGACCTTCAGCCCGTACTTCTCTGCACTTTGCCTCAGATTTCTGAGGATGCACAGAGCACCAAGGCAGGGACACAGTTATTTTAACCACATTGGGGCCACGAGGTTCATAAATGACTAGATTTTCCTTTTCATGGCCCTGGGAACCAGCCTCAGGACCTGAAAGTGTGTGTTTATAATGAAAGTAATAGCTAAAATGTGGTGCTTACTTTGCCATGTGCCAGGCACCATGTTAAGCTTTTCGTGTGTATTTACTCATCAAAGCCTCATGTAGCCTTAAAACATGGGCCTATTACGAACCCATATTCCAGAGGAAGAAACTGAGGGCCTGAGAAGTTTAGAAACTTTTTCATGCAAACAACTAAGAGGTGACAAGCTGGGATAGGGCATCAGGTAGAATGGCGTCGGAGGCCAGCAATCCGCTAGGTAGAGCTACATGCCGTAGTATTGGCCGTGGTGAATTCTTTGTGTGTCTTCTGTGCGTGTGCATGTCCCCAAGTAACTGCTTTGAGATGTCCGATTGAGAGACTTTCAAGTTTCCTTTGAACAAAAATGTAACTTCTTCCTCTATTAGCACATAGTAAGTTTAGGACAAATGGGGAAGAATTAAATATTTTCTGCAGTTTCAATCAGTGCTTCCGTGCCTAGGCCCTGAGACTCCTGGAAGCCCTTTAAGGGGGTAGTGGGGACCTTCAAGTTATCTTCACTGTATCAAAAAGTCTAACTAAAATTAATTTACTGCAAATAAGGAGTGAGAATGTAACACCATGTTCATGGAATTTTATTAAGTCAGCAAGGTAATGTGGACTACTGCATGCTGATTGTTCTTTGACGAATAAAGATAGGGAAAAGGGATATTCTTTAATAAAGGTTGTCAATTAGACAAAAATATATTAAAGGAGGAAGCCATACGGGGCAAAGAAGAAAGAAAGGGAGCTTCGCTTGCAGGAAGCCTAGAAGCCTCTGCTACAAAGACCCTTTTCTTTTTTGCTCCCTGTAGCTTGGTTGTTTATTGGAAATGTTAGCAAAATATCTTTCAAAGCCCAAAGAGATAATTTATGTAGTGTTATGCAACTACTAGTTGTCTTTGTTGTTAATATTAACAGTAATAGTTATGGAAATGAACTTGCTGTGGAGCAGGTGATTTCAGGTAATAATTGTATAAAGAACCTTAATTTTAAACTTTCCATTTCCTGAGGTTAGACTGGTTCTCTTCTTACCCCGCTCTTCAGGTAGCGTTGGTGTGCCCCGGATGCCGTATGCTCGCAGTGCGTGTGTGTGCGCGTGCGTCCCACAGGCGTCTGCCTGGGTGGTGCAGGCACGTGGCTTGGTGAGTGTCCTGATGCCCTTACCCCCGCCTGGTGCAGCTGCACATTGCTAAGCTCCTTGCTCAGGGAACTTGCCTGCCAGGGTGATGAAGCGTTTGGGTTGCAGTGTGGGTTCTCCTCCCACATTCTTGCCACTAATTAGACAAACCTCACCACCAAATCTCTCCTGCCTCTGTGGAGGCTGAAGGGTCCCTAAGAAGCTGGATTTGACAATCTGGTTGTCAGTGTCCTGGGCCTCTGCCCACGCCCACAGGGTGGTTGGAATGTCACAGAGAGGCTGTGAAATTGAGTCCCAGCACAGACACCTCATGCCCAAAATGGGTTTGACTCAGTTCTTCCTTTTAACTCAGGGTTTGATGTACTTTGGAGACAGCCCGAGTAACACTATTAATTGGGCTGAGATTAGCACATAATCAAATCACATATGCTGCAAAAATAAGTCGGAGTCCTCTTTATTAAAGTAGAATAAAGTGTAAATTGATCTATAGCAACCTGACTCTGTAGTCTCGGTTTAAAAAATAAATATCAAGTGGAATAAGATCGGTACCTGCTCTAATCTTTAATTGTTATCAGTCACTTCTTAGACTGCCTTTGTACTTTCATCTTGTTTCAAAGAAAGCCCTTAACTCCGCTATGGATCCCTGAGGGTTACAGTCTGTCTGCGGCTTCTCTGCCTTCCTCATCCTTCCCTCCGGCTGCTGCTCCGCGCCGCCCAGGTTCCAGGCTCACACTTAACTCCAGGCCAAGAGGCCTCCCGACCCCGTGCCCCTTTAGAGCCCGTTCTGTGCTAGCGCTCTCCTCTGCCTCTCTCCCGCCCAAAGCTCTCTTTCTCCTCTTGGCGTGGCTGGGGCGCTGCTGTTCTCTTTCCAGCCTCTGAAGCAGTAGGTCACCCCTCCCCTCCCCTTTCACCCTCATGGGCCGGGGGTTCTAAACCCACATGACCCCTTTCCAGTCACTTAGTCATTTCTTCCTTGGGTTAAATGCCCTTATTTATTATTTGCTTTCATATAGACCAGGCCTCCTCTACAATATCCTCTTTCACAGTGTGCCAAATAATTCACCCCTGTCTTATTTCTATACTTAGATTGAATAGAGTGGTAAAAATCAGAATAAATACTGAGATTTTACAACCTTGACCTTCCAGAGGCTACAGGTGGTGGTTGACTGGGTCAGCCTTGAGCTGGGTGGGGGCCTGGGGTGATTAGAATTGGTGTTTTTCTTCACGGCAGTCTCTGCAGATTCAGGGAGCTGCACCATGCAATGGATATTATGGTGGATGAAAATGTGGGCCAGCGGAGCCTTGCCATCCACTTCCCAACCTGGAAAAGTACAGAGGTCTTAGGCTTTAGTGTGTGATGTAAGATCAAATCCTGACTCCCTGATTTATCAGCTGCATGATCCCTGAGTCTCAGTCTCTTAATCCATTAACTGGGAGTGATGACACCTCCCTCACAGGGTGTTGTGAGGAATAAATGAGAGACAATGTTGAAGCATCTAGCAGAACACACAGTAGGTCCATGCACGACATGGGCTACAGTGCATTGAGCGAGAGGCGGCTCTCCTTGGGGAATGTAAAACTTGTAATTAGCATAGTCATGCCTCAGGAGCATTCTGACCACTGGAGAAGATGGGTGAGCATGGAACTGCAGGAATGGTGTTCCTAAGGGAGCCACAACCTCACCATAAACTGAGACCTGCTTGTCCGGTGGTGGTGGTGGTGCTCAGGGGACTTGGCCTACAAGGTAGCAGTGAAGTAGGAGTGACAAAGCTGTCCCAGGGAGTTCTCAGCCTTCGGGTAGTGTCTCTGGTGGAAAAAAGACACTACTTGAATCATTAGGAGTTGGGGTAAACTTCAGTGAGGAGGTGAAATCACAAACATGGAATCCATAAATAAGCAGGGTTTGTTGTGTTAATAATTACATATCAGATGCTGGGGTAGTGAAGATGCACTAATAAGCAAGACACGCGTGGTCTCTTCTCTCAGGCAACAAACTCATTCTAACCCCTCCATATATTTTGAATTCATCTACTTTTCTCAAAATCCTCTCCCAACTACCTTAGTTTTTACCACCAGCATTTCTCATTTGGGCAGA
Source organism: Noctilio leporinus (assembly GCA_004026585.1). NCBI lineage: Eukaryota > Metazoa > Chordata > Mammalia > Chiroptera > Noctilionidae > Noctilio > Noctilio leporinus. The sequence continues at coordinate 913,170 of PVIW01000036.1, forward strand.
TACTATTAAGTGACCCTCTTCCACCTTGCCTCCTTCCAATTCATTCTCCCAACGTAGCTAGAGTGATTCCTTCAAACCTGAATTGTGCCTTTCTGCTTTTCAGGCTTGAATGGCTCCAACTCAGACATGTACCCAGGCAGCAGTCCCATTTACCTCCGCAGAGTGACCCAAATAGCCCCCTTCCCACTCACGTTCCCCCTGCGCAGACATTCTCTCCCATGCCTTTGGGTGCCAGGCTCTTCCCTGCCGCTGAGCCTTTGCGCTTGCCTTTCTGCCTCCAGCACTCAGTAAGCTCTGTCCATCCTCAGACCAATATGAACTTCACCCTCTCAAAAAAAGCCTCCTTGAACAATGTCTGCCTTGTTCTGTGTACAAGTGCACCCTGTTTATTTTTTTATAACACCCTCATTACTTTATAAGAGGTAAGCAAGAGCCATCATAGGGGCCGAGTCTCCTGAACTGTCGGTCACCCGTGGTTCAGGCCAGAGGTCCCGAGATACTCTTGAGTTGCTCAGTGGAGAACTGGTAGTAATGTCCCAAGATTACAGGAAGTCCTGTTTGGACCCAATGTAAGGAAGAACTTTTTAATAGTTCATTGAAGACAAAACTCGGTCCTTGGAGGTGCTGGTGGGCAACCGTCAGGAAGGCTGGATTGTTGTACTTGATGAGCCGATAACCTCAGTGTTCTCAGCTGGTGGTCACAGGTCGCCGCAGCGATCATCTGCTGCAGTGTGGCGAGCACCTGAAGCTTGAGGATTCTGGCTAGGTGGTCTGGAAGATTATGTTTTACCTTCAGGTTTGGGCCTGGTGATCCCTTAACTATAATATACTATAATCAACAGCCATTCAACAACTGTTGATTGAAGGTTCCTAAGTGTTGGTCTTGGCTTTAGAGATGGTAGTGGTTAATTTCAGGTGTCAACCTGGCTAGACTATGGTAACCAATTAAGGAAACACTTACCTAGGTGGTCCTGTTTAAGTAAAGGAGATTATCCTCAATAACATGCATGGGCCCCCTCTAATGGGTTGAAGGGTCTAACTGCAAATACAGGGTTTCCTGGAGAAGAAGAAATTCTGCTTCAAGGCTGAAGCATTAGCTACTGCTTGAGTTTCTTGACTCTCAGCCTGCTCTACAGACTTGGAACTTTCCAGTCCTCACAATTGCATAAAGCAGTTTCTTAAAATAAATCATGCATATATACATACACACACATGTATCATACATGCTTTTGTATCTTACATAGTGTATATATATTTCAAAATAAAAAAATATATTCATCTCTCTCCCCTCCCCCTCTCTCCTCTATTGGTCTGTTTCTCAGTGAACCCTGCCTGATGATCCAGAGATATAGCAGAGGATAAAACAAAGTCTCGGATCTAATAGAGCTTAAATTTTAGGTTCTACAGAGGCCTGTTTTGTTTTCAGTTGTTTAAAAAGTTACTGAACCTTTTTTATGACCCAGCATATGTCTATTTTTATGAACATAATATGCACTTAAGAGTATATATTCTGCAGTTGTAGTTCAAGGTGGTTGAAAGTATGGTTTAGATCATCTATGTCTCTACTGATTTTTTTTTTTTTTTTTTTTTTTTTTGGTCTAAGAGTTCTACAACTATTGAGAGATGGACCTTAAAATCTTCTATGTTGTGAAAGTGTCTTTCAATTCCATGAAATTTGGTTTATGTGTTTTGTAGCTCCGCTATTACTTAGGCACAAATTATGTTGATGCTTGTATCTTTTTGATGAATTGACCCACTTACCACTTTGAAATGGTCTTTATATTTAATGTTACTTTTTATCTTGAAATCTATTTTACCTGATGTTAAAATAACTACTCCATACTTCTCACTTTTTAATATTTGTTTGGTACTAAATATTTTTCATTCATTTCTTTTCATCCTATTTTAAAGTAGAGTTTCTTATAGGCAGCATGTGGTTGGGTCTTGCTTTAAAAAAATCCATTCGAACAACCTGTGACTTATATTGGAGTGTTTAGTCCATTAACATTTAATGCAATTATATGTCTGGGTTTTGGTCTCCTTTTTATTTGTTTTCTCTTCATATCTTTTGATTTTTGTTCCTTTGTTTACCTTTTCTTTTGCATTAAATGTTTTTTAGATTTCACATTAATTTACTTAATTACTTTTTTTTGCACTTGTTAATGATTGTTCTAGGGACTAGAACATAAATTCTTTTCACCATCAAGTGAGAGTTAATATTGTACCAATTTATGTAAAATGGAGAAACTTGACAGCTATATAGGTTCATTTACCACCCCAACCAAGCCTTCATGCTACAGTTGTCATATGTAGTAAATCTGCATAAACCCTATATGACCATATGTTATAATTGTATAACTATATTTTATAATTTTTAAATAGTGTAAAAAGTATTTATCTTTATAGAGAGGGGAGAGAAACATTGTCATGTGAGAGATCCATCAATTGGTTACCTCTCACACACCAACTGGGGACCTACTCCACAACTCAGGCCTGTGCCCTGACTGGGAATTGAGCTGGCCGCCCTTTGGTTTGCAGGCCAGTGCACAATCCACTGAGCCACACCAGCCAGGGCTATTTTATAATTTTGAAAGCAGTTGAGTATTTTATAGAAATTAAAAGGAAAAATAGTATTTTATATGTACTCATATTTATTTGTTATTTCCATTGTTCATTATTTCTTCCTGAGGATCTGAGTTTTTATCTAGTATCATTTTCTTTAAGCCTGACAAGCTTCCTTTAGCATTTATTATCCTGTAAATTTTCTGGTGATGAATTCTTTTTAAAAAATCAGAAAATGCCTTAATTTTTGCCTCATGTTGAAGGATATGTTTTGCTGGATACAGAATTCTGGATTAAAGTTTTTATTTTAGCATTTTAAAGATGTTCCATCATCGTTTGGCTTCCAATGTTCCAAACAAGAAGGCTGTGGAAACTCTTATTTTTTCATTCTTCTGTATGTTATGTGCTTTTTTCCTAGTATGCTTGCAAAATTTCCTCATTACTTTTTTGCAATTTATGATATGCCTAGGCATGTTTTATTTTGTTTTGTTCTGTTTTGTTTCCATAATTATCTTGCATAAGGCCTTAAGATTCTTGAATCAGTCTATCCATTTTGGGGAAAAATTTGGTCATTATTTCCTCAAGTATTGTTTTCTGCTCCCTTGATTCTCTTCTCTTTTTCTGGCCCTCCAATGATGCAGATGTGCAATGTTTTGATATTTCTCTGAGCTCAGAGGTTGTGTCCATTTTAAAATCATGGTTCCCCCTAATCTTCAGACTGACGTATCTCCAAACCCCTCTTTCCTCTGCCATCTCATTCTGTTGTAAATCCCACCCTGTGGATTTTAAGTCAGAATCTGTATTGCTTAGTTCCACAATCCCCAGTTTTACCAATAGCCTCTGCTGAGATGCCCTATGTTTGTTCATTGTGAGCATATTTTACCTTGTGCCATTGAGCACAGATGTCATTGACACTTTAAAATCCTCTCTGCTGAGTTCAGCATTTGGGTTGACTTATTAATCTCTGCTGATAACCTTTTCTCTTGGCTAAATTTTCATGGCTCTTAGAACGAACCGGGAGCTGTGGGAGGGCTGGGGCCCCACCTGCTGTGTTCACTCTTCATGTCTGCCTGGCAGCACTGGGCCTCGCTCAGGATAGAAGCCCAGGACATACGTGTTAAGTGAGTGAATGCAAAGAGTAACTCAAATACAAATGCTCTCTCTCTCTCTCTCTCTCTCTCTTTGAGTGAGGGAAGTTTGTTACTCATTTGAAGAACCAAATAAGATTGTTTCATTACATTAGGTCATCGTTTTCTCCAACATCATAGTGCCCTTTTCTGGGGGTAGGAAGGAGACTACATTGGTCACTCACCCCTGGAAACATTGTCTGGAAGGCCAGCCTCATAAGGTTGACTCTGTTAGTTTGTGGCGGGGATGGGGGTCGGGGAGGGGTCCAACCTGGTAGGCAGAAAACAACTTTGGAGAAAATGTGAGGCCTGGCAATTCCTCATTGCATATCTGGTAGTCCTGAGTGGGAGAGGGTCTGGGAGAAATGGGCTCCCTCTGTGGACTGGTGTGACCCTTCTACGTCTCTGGGCAGCTGTGCTCAGGAAGGACCTGGCTGATCCTAATGGCCCTGAAAATGCACGGCGAGCATGTGTTGGGCCTCAGGACAGGCCTGCAGCTTGCTGCCCTCTGCTCCCGGGCTCCGGACAGGCTGCCCTCATAGGCCTTATGCGCGACATTTGGATGCTTTCCTGCAGCTGGCAGTGTAGAAACCAGAGGCTTGTCCGTGTGGACGATAGGCCCCTGGGAAGACAGGAGCTGGACAAAAAACTTTTTATCCATTTACCTGATAGAAAGTCAAGGGGACATAGAGAAAGCATAGGAACTAGATGAAAAGAAATGTCTTGGGCTCTGTGGTGTACTACAGATGTGGTCTAACAGTGGCAACAATATTAAGGATTTTCTAACACTTTCTTCCCTAGGGCACAGAGCATTTTACTGTTTATTAACAAGCTTTCAATTGAATGGATTCTCCTAGGACCTCAGTCTGGTATCACATACTTGTTTTGTAGCATTAGGTGTTTTTCTATTTATGTTTTTTTCAAAAATTATAGTGCATGGAAAAATGTGTTGAAAAATAATCTGTATTGGCAGGAACAGAGGGCTAGATAGGATATGATTGTGTAAATATTACGTTCAACCATTAAATAGTAGGTAGAATAGAAGATATGTAATGAGCATAAGGAGCTAAAGAAATAAGAATCGGTTTTGCACAAATCATTACAATTCAGTTGTGGCTGTATTGGGAAATGAGGGCCAATTCACACTTTGAAAACCGTGAATAATTAGAAGAAAGGGCTTCTCTTATGCGCAAAGGTCACCCCCTCCCCGAAAATCTTTCCCTATCCTTGAAAGTCATCACCAAATGAGTAAATATAAAACATGTAAAATGGGCTCAGAGTGAGACCATCAAAATGACTGAGCCTTCAATTCTGGGTGTTTGAAACTGAAACTGAGCCAATACAGATGAGCTTGCCTCTTCTTACACTTCTGTAAAAGTGTGATTTACAAATAGTGGTGAAAAATGCGATAAGCATTTATGGTATTTCAATGATGTTGTCTAATGAAGAAAAAAGCAAATAATAAAACAATAAATGTGAACATATATTTAGGTGCAGAACTAAGGAGGATTGTTGAGAACGACTTGAAGTTGTAGCATTGAAAGGCAAGTGGGTGGTCTGATAGTTGTTAAACATTTAGAAAGATGTTCCTCTGAGAATTTTGTAGCAGTTCCAGTTAAAGTAGGTGACTTATGTTTCTGGTCAATATGGAGTAACATGGCTGGATTTATCCACTCTTATGGACAACTTGTATGAGACAGTGGTTGGTAAGGTGTTTGACATGAAACAAAAGGACAATGATCCCTGGAGACAGAAAGTGAGTCATGTGCATCCTATGATTATCCCAGCACACTTCCAAGAGGTTTTCCAGGCCAAGGCACAGGAAGGACAATGCAGGAAAACCTTGGTGGTCTCCCTGCTTTGAGCAGACAGAGCTGGGAGTCCAAGGAGGCCTGTATAGTTAATTATGAAGGACAGAGAGGTCTGAGAAAGCTGCACAGAGCTTTGGAGCCCTGCTGGATTCCCCCATTGGTCTCAGCCGAGCACTTTGTGCATGCTTATAAGGAAACTGCGTAAGGCTTGGAAGGAATAACTTGGTAAGATCAGAAGGAACAAGCTCCAAAGCTCGTGAAAGACTGGGAATGTATTCTGTTCCCACCAGGGTGGAAAACCTCTTAATTCATGGAACAGCAGGTAGAGTAGTCAGAAGGCCTTGCCCAATAGTGGTTGAATTAGCCCCAGACCATGTCCTTAATATTCTGGCCCTGCCTAGCAGATCTTAAAAGAATGGCCAGATAGGATTAAACCATTTCCAAAACAAAAATAATATAATGTGTGTTAGAGTTCATAATATGTACAAAAGCAAAATATATGACAGTATTACAAAGGCTTGGAGAGAAGCAATGACATTTAATGCTTGATGGGCTCTTGTACTATAAATAAAGTGGTATAACGTCACTTGAAAGTAAATTGTGTTGAATTACATAAACCTTAGCACCACCACTAAACTAACACTACAAAGAATTCCAGCTAAATATTCAATGAGGTAGTTAATGTGGAATCATAAGGAATATTCAACTAACCCCAAAGCAGGGGTGATTATTATCAATGTCGTTTTGATTTTGGTGATAACTTAATGAGGTTATATATGACAAAGTTTATCAAATTGTACACTTTAAATATGTGCCTATTATTTATTGTGTGTCAATTTAACCTCAAAGAAGCTGTTAAAAAAATAATAAGATGGGTTTAATGACTCAACATATCTAAAATAGAGTGTTCTATAGTTCTTATTAATGTGCCAGAAATACAACTGTTCAATTTTGGAGAATGAATTAGAGTTGTAGAAGCATGGCATTTATAAGAGCTGGATAGAATCTTAGAAACCACCTGGCCTTCCTCCCTCATTTCACATTCGTGGAAATGAAGGTCCAGATAAAAAATGTGAGTTGGTCCAACTTACCGTCAATCACCCAAGATGACACTGAATGACAATAAAAAAGCCAGTCTTTACTTCATTTGTTTATTTTCCATGAAACCTCCCAGAGGCAGGTCTCCGTGGGTTGTAGACATAACATATTCATCACTGTGTGTCCCCAGGTAGGGAGAGAACAGTGTTTTGACTAAGACACTGGCAATGCAGGCTGAGAGGGGAGCAGCGCTAGAGCCCCTGGGAATAACAGGAGCTGAATGATATAGTTACATTTAAGGCAGCTGCCTCGTTACCAGTCATCATGGTCTTGAATTCTTTAAGTAAGTGGTGGCTTCAAACGCCTAGATTATTAAACTTCAAAAAAGCACATTTGGGGAATTAATCAATCTAATAAATATGGTGCAGAGGGAAGAAGTATTAAAATCTATAACTGGATGGAATTTGGAACATCTGAATAGACACTATAATTAAAGCATAGTGGATTACAATTGCTCTGGAAAAGAAGATTGGAGATTGCTTGCTCTTTGCGAAGTGGATTTACAAAGGGTGGCTTAAAAACCTGTGAGCAAAGAAAAATCTGACTTGGAAAGGGAAGGGACAGGCGGGGATCAAATGAGAATGTGCAGCTCAGGTTAGGGCAGCCAAAGAGCAGGGTGCATTAGTGTGAGCGAACGAGAACGAGAAAGGCTTTTCTGAACAACCAAGAAGAAACAGAGGCAAGGGAAAAGGGAGGCTGGTGGGTGGATGAAGATCATTGTAAGATTAAAGATGACTTTGAAGGTTGCTGAAGTATAGCTGCGTTCCCCGCACCCCCTCTGCCAATTCCGCTTTAATAAGAGAAATGAAGAAAATAAAGTTGGACAATTAACAGGCTATGAATACTCCTCCAAGGGAGTGTTTGATAAACTGTAAGGAAGGAGCATGTTCTAACATTGACTTTTTATTAGGAAATAGTCCTGCTAATCACAACCAAGGCAGTTCAGAATGGGGCTTGGCTTAGGAGGGTTTTGGTGTTTGTATAGAACTTAAATAAATTAGGAGATAAATGATGGAAGAATATCAGCCTTTAGAAAAGCTAGAAACACCGTTGTAGTAAATGCCTGCCAAAGTGATGTCAGTGTTTAGCAGGGGATCGTTTGGCAGGTTATCAGCAGGGAGGGGGAAGTTGGAGAACGGGGGTCAAGGTGCAGGGATCAAGAAGCATAACTGGTAGGAACACAGTAGATGGGGGCGATGTTAAGGATAGTACAGGAAAGGGTAAAACCAAAGAACTTCCATGCATGATGCATGGACATGAATAATGGAATTGATTTGGACATAGAAAATAATCTAAAAGTATGAAAAACTTTTTTGCAGTTTGTAAATAGCCCAAGTGTTTAGGAATTTAAGTTGGTCAGATAGTACATTAACTTTTTCAAGTAAAATGAAAGACAAGTGGATCATGTGGTATGAATAGGAAAAATAAAGTGATCTGTCATAACCCTTTTTTTCTAATAGAGTTGTGAAAATAAGGCCTGGTTTTTATTTTCTAGGTGTGGGGCTTTAAGGAATTTGGACAGCAAGCTGAGGTCTTTCTCTTCATATTAGGCTAGGGGCTGTCTACCTAATTCATAGAATATCAGCAAGCCACAAGTGCCACTTCCCCTAAATACTTTCCTTCTGTACCTGCCAGGAAGCTTGGGATTCTCCAGGTGCAGCCCTTCACTGGATGAAAACATCCCTTCAGGCTAAGTGTGGCTTCGTTACCTGGGAGAGCTAAAATGCATTGCATGTAAATACTTCTTAAGAGAGGAATTCATTTGGATGGATTTTCTTTTTCTTTTTTTAAATTTTATTGTTGTTGTATTACACCCATCCCTTTTTTGCTCCCCTCTGTCCCCCTCCCCACCCACCCATTCCCCCCAAAGTCAATCCCACCTGTTTGACCATGTCCATGGTTCCTTTATACTAGGTTCTTGTCTAAGCTGCTCCCCTTCCTTGCCGCTGCCTTCCCCCTCCCCCCTGACCACTGAAGGCCTATTCTCTGTATTCATATATTTGGTTCTGTTTTGCTTGTTGTTAGTTTTGTTCATTATTGTCCTGTAATGGGTGAGATCATATGATATTTGTCCTTCACTGACTGGCTTATTTCACTAAGCATAATACTCTCCAGTTCCATCCATGTTGTTCCAAAGGGTACGAGTTCCTTCTTTCTTTCTGCTGTATAGTATTCTATTGTGTAAATGCACCAAAGTTTTTTTGATCCAATCATCCACTGATGGACACTTAGGCTGTTTCCAGCACTTGGCTATTGTAAATAGTGCCGCTATGAACATAGGTGTGCATAGGTTCTTATGAATTGGTGTTTCAGGATTCTTTGGGTATAGTCCAAGTAGTGGAATCACTGGATCAAAAGGCAATTCCATTTTTAGTTTTTTAAGGAAACCCTATACTGTTTTCCACAGTGGCTGCACCAGCCTGCATTCCCACCAACAGTATGAGGGTTCCCTTTGCCCCGCATCCTCGCCAACACTTGTTGTTTGTTGATTTGTTGATGATTGCCATTCTGACGGAGGTGAGGTGGTATCTTATTGTGGTTTTCATTGGCATCTCTCTGATGACTAGTGATGTTGAACATTCTTTCATATGCCTCTGGGTTCTTTGTATATCTTCCTCAGTGAGTTGTCTGTTCAGGTCCTTTGCCCATTTTTTAATTGGGCTGTCTGTCTCCCTGGTGTTGAGTCGCATTAGTTCTTTATATATTTTGGAGATCAGAG